>JARQOC010000002.1:107986788-108144634 GCA_033576535.1 Allobates femoralis
CTTGAGATGGTTTGAGATGAGCTGGACCGCAGAGTGAAGGCAAAAGGGTCAACAAGTGCTAAGCATCTCTGGGAACTTCTTCAAGACTGTTGGAAGACCATTTCCGGTGACTACCTCTTGAAGCTCATCAAGAGAATGCCAAGAGCGTGCAAAACAGTAATCAAAGCAAAAGGTGGCTACTTTGAGGAATCTAGAATATAAGACATATTTTCAGTTGTTTCACACTTTTGTATTAAGTATATAATTCCACATGTGTTAATTCATAGTTTTGATGCCTCCAGTGTGAATCTACAATTTTCATAGTCATGAAAATAAAGAAAACTCTTTGAATGAGAGGGTGTGTCCAAACTTTTGGTCTGTACTGTATATATATATGCAGCACTCAGTTACTACCAGTGATGTAAATATGCTAACAAGCGATATATCACTCAAATATATATCGCTTATTAGGATGTCAGTGTAGGACTCATCAGACCTGAAGTCACTTTGTAGCAGTTGATGAGCAAACAGACATTGGCCAATGTATGTACTAAGAACTTCAGAAATAAAAAAATAAGAATTTTGAGTTTTTTAAAAAAAAACGTAAGTTTTTAAACATTTTTCTCAAATATATATTGCTTGTTAGCATATGTACATCATTGGTAGTAATTGAGTGCTGCAGAGAATTTTTTTCTAGTTGTTTGACCCAGCGTCCCTGCTGGCAGCAGTTCACATCATGTCTGTGAGTGCTGTGCAGTTTTTTCTCTCATATATATATATATATATATATATATATAGTATTCATAAAATCTAGAAGAATATGGGTTTAATGTAGTTATTTGGTACAATATTTTTCAGGGTTTGATAATGTTTTTTTTTAATAGACTTTAGAATCTTATCCTTAACAGTCCCCCCCTAAAAACATTTTTGAAACCTTCCATTAGGTCCCCTCTCTGCCTGACACTGCAGAAATACATAGCAAAGATCATCACACAAAAATAATATGGAGGTTACATTTAATGAAATAAATTCTAGATATAATGAAATGAATGCTGCTCTTACAGTTCCCTTCTCCCGTGGCAGTGAGTGTACGCTCCAACTAAAGTGTACGCACACAGACCTACCTGAGTACATTCTGGTTCCCTAGTAGAAGGAGCCGGCCTTCTTATACTACTTCACTGGATTCCCCACATAGGTCTGCTCGTTAAACCTTGGAACACACACAAGCCACAACAAACAAAGAAAGTATACGAGTGCCGCAGTCAAGTACTGGTAAAACTTAAGTTTTATCTAAAATAGGCCAGTCCCAAACACCCATAAGATAAATGTCCTAAGCAGTCAGTGTCCCCTAGGATGTTTATATCCATCACATATAAGTCATTGTCTGTAGCAGTGGCGGACCTAGGACCCCGGGAGCCCTGGTGCAGCCATGATGAGGTGAGGAGCGGGGGGGAAATGGGGTTGCTGCTGGCCGTCGGCACGGTCCGGGGGGGGGCGGGGTGGTGCTGGCGGCCGTCAGAGAGGTGTTTGCGTCGACTCTTCTACCTGCTGAGCCACGCCGATTGCGCTCCTGGGATCAGGAGGAGCAGAGGAGAGGAGGGGCGGGATCAGGCAAGTGAAGCAGGAAGCCCCCCTGCAGGCTTGAAGGGGCCCCCTAGCCGGTCGGGGCCCTGGTTCTTGAATTACCTAAAAATAAAAACAAACAATCATCCCTAAGAGAAGAAATATAAAATGTATCCAGGAAAGATTACATTCTTTAGGTTTCTGTAAAACCGATCACTAATTCTAAAATCAGATGATTTTGGCCCACTTCAGATAAGGTTGGCACTTTTCAAATGCCTGCAGTGCCCTGAGCAGGGACGGCGTCAGCACCCTGCGCACCCGGGCAAGTGCCGGGGACCTCCACAGCTCAGGGGGCCCACTCACCTTCAGGGACAGGCAGTCCTCATGGAAAGGGGCCCAAAAGTGACAGAAAGACCTGATGGCGGCGGCCCCGCAGTAGAGTGCGGATCGCACTGTAGCGATATGCGTCCACATGGCTAATTTGCATGCGATACAAATTAGCCATGTGAAGGCACAAGCAGGGCAGCGGCGTAGGTGGCAGTGTCCATTGATCCTCTGTGCGCTGCCTGTAATTTCCGGGTTCAGTAGAGCTCAGCTGACAGAGCATCTGAGCTCCCCCTGACCCGGAAGTGCTGACTTTGCTGCAGAGGTGCCGGGCGCAGTGTGAGGAGTTTCTCTCATCACATTGCCGGCATATTTTAGAAACAGCACCCAAATAGGCTTATATAAGTGAGGCAGAGCCCGCCACATGTCAGTGCAAGTGGGAGAGGGTTCTGCCGTATGCATAAAGGTACTCAAATTAGCATTTTCAACACAAAAGAACAAAAAGTACTATGCAAAAAGTCAAATTTTATTGGAAAACGTCATTAAAAATGGTAAGGTGGCAAGAAAGGCATATACAACAAGCCCATCAGGTTCAAGCAAGGGCAGTAAGATATAGTAATACATCAACGGGTAGGCATATTCTCACAGTAATAGAAAAATCCCACAAGTACAAAGGTAAAAAAAAACCCAAAAGGGTCATTACCATATAAATGACAAAGGCGTAGTTACAGTGAACATGATTACATCCAAATAAAGTGCAAGTGCAACAAGTATATAGACTATACATAAATCCTTAGAATGAACATGCTCAAACGCTTTTGTCATGATCAAAGTACAAGGAGGGGTCCCATCAATAAAGACCTGTGCATACCCATGTTAGATCCAAGTATATTGCCCTCAACAAGGGACCTGCTGGGCTAGAACCCCGACGCGGCGTTTCGCTGCATAAGCCTGGTAGCTGCAGCTTCCTCAAGGGGGAGTGTTGTGAGCACACAACACTCCCCCTTGAGGAAGCTGCAGCTACCAGGCTTATGCAGCGAAACGCCGCGTCGGGGTTCTAGCCCAGCAGGTCCCTTGTTGAGGGCAATATACTTGGATCTAACATGGGTATGCACAGGTCTTTATTGATGGGACCCCTCCTTGTACTTTGATCATGACAAAAGCGTTTGAGCATGTTCATTCTAAGGATTTATGTATAGTCTATATACTTGTTGCTCTTGCACTTTATTTGGATGTAATCATGTTCACTGTAACTACGCCTTTGTCATTTATATGGTAATGACCCTTTTGGGTTTTTTTTTACCTTTGTACTTGTGGGATTTTTCTATTACTGTGAGAATATGCCTACCCGTTGATGTATTACTATATCTTACTGCCCTTGCTTGAACCTGATGGGCTTGTTGTATATGCCTTTCTTGCCACCTTACCATTTTTAATGACGTTTTCCAATAAAATTTGACTTTTTGCATAGTACTTTTTGTTCTTTTGTGTTGACATTGCCGGCATATGCAGAGTGCACAGTACTGCTGAGGAGAGCGAGGGATCCTGGAGCAGGTAAGCGCCAGAGGGCTGAAGAGAGCAGACAGCCTGGGGGGGCTCATGGAGGGGGTGGGAGAGCAGTATGAATCGGGGGGGGGGGGCCACATGAGGGGAGGGTATCACAGAAAAGTGCCACAAAGGGGGGAGAATCAGTAGTAATGGGGGGGTCCACATGAGGGGAGAGCATCACCAAAAAAAGGTGCTACAGAGGGTGGGAGAAGCAGTATTAATGAAGGGGCCCGCATGATGGGAGAGCATCACAGAAAAGTGCCACAAAGGGAGGAGAAGCAGTATTAATGGGAGGGGGGGCCACATGAGGGGAGAGCATCACAAAAAAAAACCGCTACAAACGGGGCAGAAGCAGTATTAATGGGGGGCACTTGGGGGAGAGCATTACGAAAAAATGAGCCACAAAGGGGGGAGGAGAAGCAGTATGACATGAGGGAGGGGGAGAAGTATAAATTGGGAGGGTCATATGGGGGGGAGAAGCAGTATGAATCATGGGGGCACATGGGGGGAGAAGCAGTATGGAAAAGGGGGAACACATATGAGGGAAAGTGACTCACCGTGGCCGGGACTCCGGTTTAGACAGGCGATGCTTCCTTCCTCCTTGTCACGGGTGGACCGCGCCTGCCGGTAGTGGGCCCGGTGTAGTGCAGATCAAAAGTGAAGATGTCTTGGTGGAACAGATTAAGGGTTTTTAATTTATTCGTGACGACACCTATGAGTAGATTCGGTAAGGGCTACCGACGCTGCGGAACCCCCGGGGGATGGACAGCAGCAAGATGTTACGCTCCCCACAGGCTGAGCGGTGATCCCCGGAGGCTGGAGCTGCTCAAGATGTTGTGCGGCAGCTGCGGTTACCTTGTTGTGCGGACGGACAGTTCATAAGGAGGCACAGACACAGAAAGTCTCTATAACGGGTCTTTACTGTAACCAGTAGGCAGTACATGGCATACAGTGGTTGAGTAGTAGACCAGGTGGACTCAGCAGTGATGGTGTCCCTTAGAGATCCGCAGTGTTCCTCCATTCTACCTACTTAGTTTCTTGCCAGCGTCGCCCAGGAATACCAGGTCGGGTACGGGGAGGCTGCTTCAATGCCCTATCCATGCTGTACGTTCTGGATGCTTTGGGGAGCCTTGGATCCCTCAGTGGGTAAACCGCTGGTTAGACGACTGGAAACTGGCTGGTGGTGGGGTGCTCCTGTAAAGCTGATCCTCCACTCTTCTGGTTCGCGTGGCAGAGGTGAACTGCTGCCAGCTTCGGTACCAGTGAACCGGCTGTGAGTTGTGGGCACAGGAGTCTTTTGGGAACCCGTGTAGAAATGCCCAATCCCGGTGGTTAAGGCCTCAGGTGCTGACACCCGACCGGTGACGGCCCAGGGGCCCGCACGGGGTGCGGAGCCCCCGCTCCTCTCCAAGTTCTAGTCTTAGACCCTTCTTCTCCGAGTTCTAGACTATTCTCCTTCTGTTCTGTCTAGATTATTGTGTGTTCTACTACACTACCCTAACACTCCACCCCCCAGGACCTATGATTGGTCCCCTGTTCTAGGTGTTGCATGTTGGGTTGGATCTCTATGTTAACCGGATCATTGCTGAGTCAGAGGATATTGCGGCTGCATTTGTGGCTGCAATACCCTCTTGTGACGCACTCGTTGCGGGGCGCCACAAAAGCAGTATGAAATGTGGGGGCACATGGAGGGCTAAATATATTACATGAAGGATGTGCTGGGCTATATATATAACCTAGAGGTTGTGTCGGGCTATATATTTTATTTGGAGGTTGTGCCTGGCTATATATTTTATTTGGAGGTTGTGCCTGGCTATATATTTTATTTGGAGGCTGTGCCTGGCTATATATATTATTTGGAGGCTGTGCCTGGCTGTATATACTTTTTGGAGGCTGTGCTGGGCTATATATATTTTATTAGGAAGCTACAACTGGACTGGACAGCAGAAGCCTCCAGATAATATATATATAGCCCTGCACAGCCTCAATATTATATATACAGCCCACCCTGGAGCATTTATATTATATATACACAGCCCGCGGCCTCCACCTTAATATTCATGAATCGTGGTATGTTTTAAAAGGGCCCACTAAGACTGTTTCGCCCGGGGCCCACAAAAACCTGGAGCGGCCCTGCCCCTGCTCCATGTCAACTCACACTATCTATCCCTAACCTTTCCCTGACGTGTCAGAACCTATATGTATAATCATTTTGTAAAGTGCTGCTTAGTCCATTCTCATCATCCATAAATATGTATATGTCAGTGGTTCAGTCCACAAATTTGTATAAGAGTCACCAGGTACACAGTCAACAGTCTGTAATATAAACAGGTTACGGCTAGTCTATCTGAACAGAAATAAAAGTGATATAGTGCAGGATAGAGTCAAACAGGTATAGTATTAGGTGATATAATTATACTTATCATCAGTGGTCTCCCTGCTTTCCTGAAAAACAGGCTAAAAAGAGGTAACTGGATATCTGGAAAAATGTCCAATTATTTATTACTAGATGGGTGCCCGATGCACAATGCATCGGGATTCTAGCCGAGCGAGTCTCTGACTCGCAATGGCCGCTTCGCGGCCAATGCTTCGCGCTGCTAAGGCGACTCGCCATGCCCGCTGCGCGGGCATAGCGAGTCGCCTTAGAACTGCTCGCAATGGCCGCTTCGCGGCCAATGCTTCGCGGTGCTAAGGCGACTCGCCATGCCCGCTGCGCGGGCATAGCGAGTCGCCTTACAACTGGTCGCATTGGCCGCTGCGCGGCCAATGCATTTTTCGTATCCACATGACCACGCTGAGTCGCATGCGACTTTGGTGCGCGAAATCCATTCGTGATTATATAATAGATACAACTACCATATTATTATTTACATATAGTTAAACAGGCCAAACTATATTATTTACTAATTTATCTACTTATTCTACTTCAGAACATTTTAACCAATGTGTATCTGACATCTTATGCTATTTTGTATAGGAGAGAGATATCCACACCTACTAGTACATGATTATGCATTTCCTCCCCTTTTTATTTTCTGCACACTATGTGCAATCATTGATACAGGTGCAGCAGCCTGGCTGCTGCTTTAAGCTCTTACCTTTCTTAGGCCCCTTTCACATCAGCGGTTTTTTTAAATCGCGGCAGATGCGTTGAAAAAACGCATCTGCTGCGATTACCGCATAACCGCGACACTTGTGGCACAGTGGCGGCAAGCCCCATGCAATGTCTATGGGGCTTGCGGTAAGTGTGTGGCAGGTGTGGCAAGTGCGGTTTCGGCACTTGCCGCAGGAGCGGCCGCAAAAAAAAACGCGGTCAGCCGCGTTTTTTTTGCGGCCGCACCTGCCGTAAGTGCCGATACCGCACTTGCCGCACCTGCCACAAGCCAGCATAGACATTCTATGGGGCTTGCCACAATTGTGCCGCAAGTGTCGCCGTTATGCAGTAATCGCGGCAGATGCATTTTTTTCACCGCATCAGCCGCGATTTCAAAAAACTGCTGATGTGAAAGGGGCCCTAGGCCCCTTTCACATCAGCGGTTTACGCTGATCGCTGCAGTTGCGGTGAAAAAACAGTAACTGCCGCGATTACCGCATAACAGGCGCGATCGCGGCACACTTGCGGCAAGCCCCATACAGTGTCTATGGGGCTTGTGGCAGGAGCGACAAGTGCGGCATTGGCACTTGCGGCAGGTGCGGGCGCGAAAAAAAACGCGGCATACCGCAGTTTTTTCGCGGCCGCACCTGCTGCAAGTGCCGAAACAACACTTGCCGCACCTGCCGCACACTTACCGCAAGCCCCATAGACATTATATGGGGCTTGCCGCAAGTGTGCCGCAATCGCAGCCGTTATGCGGTAATCGCGGCAGTTGCGTTTTTTTCACCGCAACTGCCGCGATCAGCGTAAAACGCTGATGTGAAAGGACCCTAAGTTGTGTTGTGTGCAAGAATAATGCAGGATTGTACATGTGGCACCACAGTGGTCAGTGCGCCACTAAAGGGGTACTGCAACCAGACTAGCGTGTGTGGTATCCCTGTCACCAGAGGATGGTAATGTTAATCTGAGACCTCATCCCTGCATTCATACACTTAGGTTAGGGAACCTTTTGGTTAACCTGCTGCTAGGGAACCAGTCCTGGTGAGAGGAGCTAAAGTGTAGCGATATAAGCGGGAGTGACAGTTAGTCAGTTAGTGAGTGAGTAGTCCTCGTGAGGAGAGTGAAGTGGAGGGTGCCTGTAAATGAAGGCAGCCCTGACAGAAGAGGGATCCCTGGCTTGAGGAAGCCCGGGGCCAGACCGTGCTGAAAACCGGTCTGGAGGGAACTCAGTCCAAGACAGAGTACCGGCTCCGAGTGCGGTGCAGGAAAGTTTAGCCCTGAGCCGCCAAACCCGGTGGGTCGAAGGCCTTTCATATAGCCCCGATCTGGTCCGACACACACGTCCCCACCTGGAGCTCCAAACCGGGTTGAGCCCCTTAGAGAGAGAAGGGTAACCTCTATATACTTAACAGGCCTGGTAGGAAGAGGACTCTGTGCAGGGCCGCGCATGGATAGTAAGGAGAACGCAGTGAAAAGGACAGAGATTGTACCAGAAAGAACATCATTGAGGGCCTCAGAGAGACTTTACATCCTTTGGTGATTACCCGGCCAACTACCTGAAACCAAGTGACTGTGTACCAGTGAAAATGACTGTGTAACCTGGAAAGCTGCATCACATCACCAGTATACACCCGTGCATAGCAAAAAGGTTTCCTGTGTCTTATTTCTATTAAGTTGGTCACCTGGATTCAAGTCTCAAGGAGAAGACTCTCTCTCTGTGAAAAACCATTATCTTTACCTCACTGCCCTGAGGACTTGCAGGGAGCAACAACATCTGGCTGCCTACCTATCATCTCTGGAGGTCTGCTGGCAGAGCTGGTGCCATGACCAGATACTGCAGGTGGCGTCACTATAAAAAAAACTTTTATTACTCTATTTTTACTAAACCCCTTTTTTGTGACCTCCAGGGCCACGGATCCAGGCACCGTCCATCAGTGACACCCGGGATCCGAGTGCCCCAGCCCTGGGGTGCGTCATACACACGACTTACCAGAAACCTGGAGAGATCCAGGAGTTATTCATCTGATTACACTCGTGACCTGTTGAGGTGTAAGTGGGACCAAGGAGAGACTTTTGACATGTGTTATCGAAGCTCGTCATGGCTTGTCCTTCTCCCATCCTCAAGCAAAACTCCAATTTGCTGCTGGGTACCTTCTTGGTTCTGTTTAGGCAGTCTGATACTGAAATGGTTCTCCGGTCAACCAGAATTAACGAGGCTGGGATGGGTTGACCTTCCACCACTGCCTACTATTCCCTAAGTTTGCCTCTCCTTCAGTTGCCCTCTACCTCCAAGGAGTCACCATTAGGCTAGGGCCACACTTAGAATGATAATTACGTTTCCCGGATCCAGTAACTGCACAGCCCAGTCTTTAGGAACGCACAGCGGTAACGTCGGGTGCTTCCTGTGAACGCTGCTCCATAGTAACCATCTGTTTACCAAGGATGCAGCTACACAGGAAGCCCCAGGTAGAAGGACGCACAAGAAAACGTTTTCCTATGCGCTCTGCTAAAGCACAGTACCTGGGGCTTCCTGTGTAGCTGCATCCTTGGTAAACAGTGGGTTACTATGGAGCAGCCTTCACAGGAAGCACCCGACGTTACCGTTGTGCAGTCCTGCAGACTCGGCTGTACAGTTACTGGGTCCGGGAAACGTAAGTATCATTCTAAGTGTGGCCCTAACCTTAGTGTATTTTCAGCTTGGTTATACCATCCTAGACTGGTAACATCGTGACTTCCTCATTATGACTGATTTACCAACTCTGCATTTAATAAGCTTACCGTTGTTGTAAGAGTTGCACTTGAAGATGCTCCACCCGCCAGTGGAGTGCAGGAGTCAGTCCCATTTGCCCACTGCTGACTTGTGGAGCAGTAGCTCACTCTGATTACCTCATGTGAGGATCCTACTAGTGTCCAATGTAGAATCATCTCCCACCTATACAGCATCTTTGAAAACAAAACACTCAATTTGTATTAGTTTCAGATTCAAGATTCAGAAAATTCGTATTCAACAGTTCATTATTGCAATTCTCTACTAGTTATATTGATAGCTGGGCCATACAGTGCCTTGTGAAAGTATTCGGCCCCCTTGAACTTTACAACCTTTTGCCACATTTCAGGCTTCAAACATAAAGATATAAATTCTAATTTTTTTGTAAAGAGTCAACAACAAGTGGGACACAATCGTGAAGTGGAACGAAATTTATTGGATATTTTAAACTTTTTTAACAAATAAAAAACTGAACAGTGAGGCGTGCAATATTATTCAGCCCCCTTGAGTTAATACTTTGTAGCACCACCTTTTGCTATGATTACAGCTGCAAGTCGCTTGGGGTATGTCTCTATCAGTTTTGAACATCGAGAGACTGAAATTCTTGCCCATTCTTCCTTGCAAAACAGCTGGAGCTCAGTGAGGTTGGATAGAGAGCGTTTGTGAACAGCAGTTTTCAGCTCTTTCCACAGATTCTCAATTGGATTCAGGTCTGGACTTTGACTTGGCCATTCAACACCTGGATATGTTTATTTTAGAACCATTCCATTGCAGATTTTGCTTTATGTTTGGGATAATTGTCTTGTTGGAAGATAAATCTCCAATTCTAACACCTCCAATAATACAAATTTATTTTTAACTGCACCTATCAAACCTGTCAGTTTTTGCCTAAAATTAGTGTCCACAAAAACACTACTGTTGGCCACATGTAATGCAACCAAGTACACCATGAATGTAGTTCATTCTACCAATTTTTAACTGCACCTAGCAAACATTATTTTTTGTGCCTAGTAGCACTGTTTGGCCACTCAGCTCTGCTCGATTTCCATCAGAATATTTTTTGCCATGAACTGCAGAGTTGCCAATTTGTTCACATACAAAATGAGTGGCAAAAGGCATGCTGCTGTTGGAAAAGGGAATAGGCATGGTGGAAAAGGGAAAAAAGTTTGTGTTCGTGGGGTATGTGGGAAAGCAAGAGCAACATCTGCTGAAGAAAGACCATCTTCCAGTCAAAGTAAGATGTCTACTTCTTTCCGAGATTCTGATATGATCCCTTTCTTACGGACACGACTCAGACGACGATCGATACCAATTCTCGATGAGGCACATTAAGAGCAGGCGCTTGAATGGATAGCAAGCATTTCAGCAAGTGGCCTCTCCTCCACCTCAACTTCTACATCACAAATACACGAGTCCTCAGAGGTGTCACCCCAATCCCACTTGCTTCCGCACAGCTCCCAAGACTCCAGCCACCCATCTGAGTATGGGGTAAGACAGATGGTTGAGTGTGCATCGCTCTTCACTCGTACTATAGCCTGGGAATCAGAGGTCTGCTCAAAAGCTTTTGTGAGTCAAGACGAGGAAATTATCTGCACTGATGCCCAGAAACTTTTGGAGTCGGATCCAGGCCCAGATAAAGAAGGAGCAAGCATAATGTATGCCCTCATTCATAAACTGTGAACTGTACCTTGGAGATCTTGTGAGACCCTCCACATACGACTTCTCCTGTACTTCCTCCCCCTCCTCTAGTGCCACCACCTGGCTCCGAATACTGTTTAAAGTGTGCTCCAGCATGTAAATGACGGGAATAGTCATGCTGATAATGACATCATCATCACTAAACATCTTCGTCGACATTTCAATACTGTACAGAATGGTGCATAGGTCATTCATTTCAGACCAGTCCAGCTGTGTGATTTGCCCCACCTCTGGATCTCGTAGGCCCAGGTATTTCGTCATGACTTATTGCACCAGGGCTCGTCAGTGCTGCCACAGTTGCTGCAACATGTGCAAAGTTGAATTCCATCGTGTTGGCACATCGCATTTCAGTCAGTGAACTGGCAGGCCGAACGACTTCTGTAGAGATGCAAGGCATTGAGCTGCGGGATGTGAATGGTAGAAGTGAGCACACAGCGACCGTGCCCTCTGCTGAAGACCGTCTAGGCCCAGATAGTGTGAAAATTGGCTGGACAACCTGGTTTAAGACGTGAGCCATGCAAGGCACGTGTGTCACATTGCCATGGCGGAGGGATGCACCCAGCATTGCAGCATTGTCGCACACGGCCTTCCCTGGCTGCAGGTTCAGTGGAGACAAGCATTGATGAAACTCGGTCTCCATAGCTGACCACAAATCCTCAGCTGTGTGACTCACATTTCCCAGATATTTCAAGGTAAAGACTGCCTGATGCGGTTGAGCCCTGCTGCCATCATAGTAAGACAAGACTTGGACAGCAGCCCATTCTCCTGCTGTCTTCATAGTTTCCCAGTGCACAGTCACCGCCATGTAACGTCCCTGTCCATGCTTACTGGTTCAAGTGTCTGTGGTGAAATGCACCCTGTCACACACAGAGTTTCTCAAGGAAGTGGTGATGTTGTGTGCAACATACTGGTGTAGCGCAGGCGCAGCTTTCTTGAGAAGTAGTGGCGACTGGGCATCTGGTACTGGGGCACTGCGACAGACACAAGGTCTCAAAAATCCTCTGTGTACAACATACGGAGCATTTCTGTAGCCAACAGCTTGCAGATGGTGAAATTCAACCTCCTAGCTTTGTCATGGCTAGGAGGAAATGGTATTTTACTTGTCCACATCTGAGGGACCAAGGCTGCTGTGCTGAGACACGGTTGAGTAGGGTGTCCCCGGCAAACTGTTGGTCTTTGAGGAAGGTGCAGGCGGACATATTATGTTGCCTTCATCCAAAGGTGGTGCTCTTGATGTCTGATAGCGCTCAACACCAGCATGTGTTTCCACTTCCAAAAGAACTGACGACCTTCCAATCACACTGGCTGTTACGGGTAAAGAGGTGGAAGGTCTGCATCCAAAAGCATGTTTGACTGCTGTCCCCACAGTCACAGAGGATGAAGAGGCAGCGGATGCACTTGATGGGCCAGACGGTGGTTGGCCCGCCCAGTAGGCCACATTGTAGCACAGTGAGCTTCCCACTGCGACTTTTGTTTCATATCCATGTGACGGTTCATGCATGAACTACTACCATTGAGCTCTTGCTCAGCTGTTAATATCCATTTACTCTCTTGTTATGCAAGATGGTAAGTGCCCCACCCCTTCCTTACTGAGCCAGACACAAAAGTGCCGTTTCTGCCCTGTGCCCATATTGGACTCTGGCCCTACTGCATCATGCATCTTTGAGGTATGTTCACATGAGATCAGGTTTTAAATACATTCGTTTTAGGGACCATTCTGATAAGGGTCACCTTGGCGTGGTAGAAAAGCTTCCGTACATTTTATGCAAAAAACGTATTAACCAAGTACCCTGTTATTGACACTGTTTTGCACTTGCTTTTTACTTTTACCTATATAGCAGAGTATTTTTAGATATTTTTAATACTGTCATGTGGGCTCAGAGTGCATCAATGTCAGTGCGAACTATCCATCGACATTTGAATAAAATAAAACACTATGACAAGAGACACAGTAGGACCTCATTTGCTGACATAGAGACATAAAAAAGCTATGATTAAGTACTTTGTTCGAAACGCATCAGGTGTTTAGGGGCTGCGTCCCCGTAAGATGTTTTTTTATCTTGACATGGAAATATAATACTGAAGATTTTAATGAGACGCCTGGTGCTGGAACATTTCTTTTTCCTTTGCTATTGCTAATGAGTGGTATCCAGCCACTTGTTCCTGGCACCTGTGTTCATCTGAATTCTGATGAGGCACCACTAATCCCCTTCCCTGCTCCCAGTATGATGTTATGAAAAAGCTAGACTGCAGTTTGAAAAAATGTACTTGAGTAAAGCAAAATCCTTCTGGGAGAGCGTCTTGTAAACAGATGAAACCAATATAGAGCTTTTTGGTAATGTACATAATTTTACTGTTTACTGAAAATGCAATAATGCTTATAAAGAATAGAACACATTACCTACAGTCAAATATGGTGGAGGTTCAAAGATTTGACTGTGTGCAAGGCATTATGAAATCTGTAGATTACCAAATGTAGTCAAAATGTAGCGTCCTGTATCAGAAAGCTTGTTTTGGGTACTAGGTAATGGGTCTTCCAGCAGGGCGGTGACCCCAAACATACCTCAAGAAGCACCCAGAAATGGATGGAAAAAAGTGCAGGAGAGTTCTGAAGTCAGAATAATTAGAGGAAGGATAAAAATTCCTCAGAAAATATAGGAATTTTATTTGATAAGCATTAAAAAATAAATCAAAAGTGTAAATAAGTGAACAAACCAAACAAAAATTAGTTTAAAGGGAACCTGTCACCTGATTCTAAGTCCCTACACTATCACTAGCTGTCCCTACACCTTCCTAGCTGCTCCCTATCTATCCCTTTCTCATCTAAAGTGTCCCTATGAAACATCTCAAAAATTAGTTTAAACTTACTGCAGTCCCTGAGGTTGGGGGACTGGGAAGGCGGGCCCACGCTTCATTCACCACTCCTCCGTGGTGTAGTGCACGCCCCGCTGGGCGGCATTATTCTTTGTCCTCTCTGCCCCCAGCATTTGGAATCTCCCGCCCTCTGTGTCATTCTATGCACCGGCCGGACGTCACATCCGGCGCGGTGCATTATGGGGCCGGTCACGTCATCAGCCTTAGTGCATTATGGGGCCGATCACGTGATCGGCCCCAGTGCATTATCGGCTTCATCACGTGATCAGCCCGGCTTCTATAAGCGCATTGCGCATGCGCGGAGTCGGGCCGATCACGTGATCAAGCTCATAATGCACTGGGGCCGATCACGTGACCAGCCCCATAATGCACCGCGCCGGATGTGACGTCTGGCCGGTGCATAGAATGACACAGAGGGCGGTAGATTTCAAATGCTGGGGGCAAAGAGGACAAAGAATAATGCCGCCCAGCGGGGCGTGCACTACACCACGGAGGAGTGGTGAATGGAGCGTGGCCACGCCTTCCCAGTCCCCCAACCTCGGGGACTGCAGTAAGTTTAAACTAATTTTTGAGATGTTTCATAGGGACACTTTAGATGAGAAAGGGATAGATAAGGAGCAGCTAGGAAGGTGTAGGGACAGCTAATGATAGTGTAGGGACTTAGAATCAGGTGACAGGTTCCCTTTAAAAAGTGGTGCATACTGAAAAGGCCTTATGATTGTAGTTATCACAAGACAGAGTAGATTAGCACCCAAATGGGTGTACAATGCCTATATCTGTCCCTAAAAGAGACCCTAGGAAAGAGCTCTACCTAACTGCAGAGGATAGCACCTTACAAACACGATAATGCTGTCCCTACTCAACGTAGGCTGGCCCTAGTAAATCCATATATGTCCCTAGGCCATTTACATCACCACAAAACCACATCAATACATACTAGATAAAGAACAAAGGGCAGAAAAATTGACAATTGGGTATAAATACTGTTTCCGTGGTACACCAAGCAACATTGATGCAAGCACTACAATTATTCAGATATAAAGTGACAATTTAGGATATTAAGTCAAAGGTGTATACACAGTAGGTTTCCCCATTTACCAAAGATTTACTATAATATAAAATGCAATTGATCAGGATAAATTCATTAGGAAAGAGAATATTTCCCTTTTTTTTCTGGCATGATCATGACACATTTCCCCTTCCTACAAAGGTTCATCAAGAGGCCAAGTGATACAGGTTATAATGGCCAAGAATCATGTAGTGAGTCATTCTAAATCTAATATGGAGGGGTTGGTTTAATTGCCAACTAAAAGTCCACACCAAATGACATAGTGAAAGGCTAATGTATGTGACCACTGAGAAGTCTGCCTCCCAAATGTTACTGAACATGTCCAAGCTATACAAACACTAGAGCACCAAACACAAATCATGTGCTCCTATTAATGATTAGTTAACAGCTGGGGTGCTGAGCAGCGTTGGTGTATCCCGCTAGGAATTCATCTTCTCTGACTTCATACAACTTACGTCACTGTGGAGGGCACGTCTAGGACCTAGAATACAATCTATTACAGGGTGCACCCACATGGCCAAGCACCGCAGCTGGTAATAATAGAAATCTATGACCTAGGGACACATAGAAATGCATTAGGGCCAGCCTACGTTGAGCTGGGGCACCATTATTGTTGCTTTAGGGTGCCAACCCCTGCTGTTGGGTAAGGCTCCCCCTAGTGAAAGTAAAAAAGTGCAACATTTTTAATTAAATAAAATTACAAAAATGATTTTCCAGCTACAAAAATATGCATACAAGTAAAAAAAATCCCCAGGAATGGAAAACTCCTTTAAATAGTGGGGAGCGAGAGGGAGCAAACATAAATGAGGCTCCTATCATAATTGTAATTGATATCAATGTGCAAACAAGGCCCCAAACAAGGGCATGTAGACTCATCACAATTTCACCCAACTTTTTCCTAACCTAAATTTGATGTAAGTATTCACTTACTTATTTTATAAAATGTCTCCATAAACATTAAAAGCTGTTGAATGAATGACGGCTATCTGTCCCAACATCTTCAAACACATGAGTTCTCTCCTCAGCCAAGCACTCCTGTGTTCTCTATAAGACTGGCGTTACAGTAGTGTTTAGCATCTCATACAAGACACATGATGCGATATACTAATCTCTCGGCTCAGGCTCTGCTCGGCCAAGCACTCCTGTGTTCTCTACAAGGCCAGGGACACAATGGGGTATGGCATCTGATGCAATATGCTAATTACTTGGCTCAGGCTCTTCTTTGAGCGTTACCAACTGTCATCTACTGTGATCTGATCCTGTCTCTGCATATATCGCACTACACTCAGATGACATCTGAGTGAAGGGCGATGTTTCGCTCAAACCCATCAACTGCAAGTGAGCTGAAACACGCTGACAATGCAGCATGCAACAATTTTTTTCCTTTGACCGATTAGGGCTGAGGAGAAACTCACAGTTCTGAGCTACCTGATTGATTAACATTGGACCAAATGCAAGGTGAGATTTTCTTGCATTCCACTCATGCAAGTCATACATCGTTGTGATTCCAGCCTAAGAATAAAGCTGCCAGACTCCTCTATCTAAGCACCGGAGAAAAGGATTGGTCTTTGGAAATTGAACGGACAGGGTTCTTCTCTTTGTAGACATCATGTGTTGGGAGACCTCCATAAACACCAAACTCTCGTCCAATCCTACCAATATCAGAGTGTTCAAACAACATTAGTTTAATATGTGTAGGGGTCCTAATGACCCAATAATTATCAACAGTGACCCCCTGCCCAGATTGATACCACTCATATGATATGGTCATAGTGAGTCCCATTGCAGCCAAATACAAAGCAAATCCTTTCTGCCAAGTATGATATAAATTATGTTTTACTGCATTTAGGCTAAATTATGTCAGCATAATTCTAAAATGATTCTAAGGGCCCTTTCACATCAGCGTTTTTTTAAATTTGCGGCAGATGCGGTGAAAAAACCGCATCTGCCGCAACTGCCGCATAACGGTTCCACTTGCGGCACGGTTGCGGTTTTTTCCATAGGAAGTATAGGGGGACTTGCGGCAGATGCGGCAAGTGCGGTATTGCACTTGCGGCAGGTGCGGCAGAGAAAAAAACCGCAGTAAGCCGCGGTTTTTTTCTCTGCCGCACCTGCCGCAAGTGCAATACCGCACTTGCCGCATCTGCCGCAAGTCCCCCTATACTTCCTATGGAAAAAACCGCAACCGTGCCGCAAGTGGAACCGTTATGCGGCAGTTGCGGCAGATGCGGTTTTTTCACCGCATCTGCCGCAAATTTAAAAAAACGCTGATGTGAAAGGGCCCTTAATGTTATTACAACTTTTCCAGAGACCTTCATATGTCTTATAGTCAGTTTACTGCCAAGTGCCTAATTTATTCATTTTCAATTATTACTGATCATAAAACTTTAAATGAATCTAGCTCGAAATAACAGATTACATTTCATTCATTCATTTAATGGATGTAATTGGATGAAATCAAAGTAATACATTTTATTTAACTTTTCTGTAGTTGTTGATTCTGATATGTGCAGTTTTCTCCTTCTTTAACCCCTTCCAGGAACTGATTTTAGATTTTCTTTTCACTTTTGCTTCCCCTCCCCCCCCTCTTTCAATAGTCAAACCTTTTTTAGTTTCCATCACATAGCTAGGGATGTAATGATCATGGTCGCAGATGATGCAGCCGAGACCAGATCCATATAGACCAGGGGTCTCAAACTCGGCTGGGTTGGTGGGCCGCACATAGAAAAACATTTATAGCGGGGGCCGCATCTCTTGTAGGACTAAGTGATATTTTTAGAAATACCAGAATTTTTTGCTCAATGTAGTAAAGTACAAATCCTAATCCCTTTCTTGTAGTAATGTCCCCATCCTGTAGTAATGTCCTTTTCTACTGATGTCCTCGATCCTGATCACCTTTTCTAGTGATGTCCACCATCCTGATCCCTTTTTCTAGTGATGTCCCCCATCGATCATGGTCCCCTTTTGTAGTGATGTCCCCCATACTGATCTCCTTTTGTAGTGATGTCCCCCATCATGATCCCCTTTTCTAGTGATGTCCCCCATCCCATTCCTCTTTAGTAGTGATGTCCCCATTTTGATCCCCTTTAGTGATGATGTCCCCATCCCGATTCCCTTTTATAGGTATGTCCCCCATCCTGATCTACTTTTATAGTGATGACCCCCATCCTGTTTTACCTTCTTTTTACACACTCAAATACACACTCTATCACACTCACACATACACCCACACACAAACCGACACACAGACCCCCCACACACACACACACTCACACACATTCACACATCCTCATACACACTCTTACACTCACACTCATACACACACTGAAACTCGCACATACTTTCTTATACACACATCCTCACTCACACACTGACCCTCACACACAAACTTTCTCACGAACACTCACACTTTTCTCACTTTAATGATGCATCGCTCCAGTGCAGGGGGCCGCCGCGGTCCCCACTGTACTGACTTCTGGCCTCCGCTGTGCTATGACTTCTTCCAGCCGCTGCTCAGATAAGCTCTGTTGCTCATCAAGATCAATGCAGTCTGCCAGCCAGAGGCCCGCATATGACGTCATATTCTGCCGTCAGCTGCAGGCCTCTCATTGGCTGGCAGCTTGCATTGATCTTGCTGAGTGGCAGAGCTGGTTAGTCCTGCACTGTGGTGATGCATCATTAAGTTGTCCAAGGTGCCGCGGGCGGCATAGTGAAGCCCCAGGGGCCGCATGCGGCCCTAGGGCCGCGAGTTTGAGACCCCTGATATAGACAGTAGGGCCCTTTCATGCCATTTAGCTGAAACGTATTATTGTGCAGAGAGCTACCAACTCCCTGCACCACAATCGCTAAACATGTTAATGGCCAATCAGGAACCAGCAGATGAAATCGGCGTACTTGTAGTGGGCTAATAGGGGTCATTTTACAGGATAGAGGCCATGCAGTGAGATGTTATAACCAGAGAGGTGACATGATTTCTTTATAGGGATCAGAAGGTGGAACATACATCTCTAATTTATGGTAGCAAATGGGAGACATTATTACTGTATAAGGCTAATTGGGGGACATTAATATTTTATTGGACCAATCAGGGGACATTATTATTGTATGGGGGCCAGAATAGGGACACTATTACTCCACAATAGGAGACATTAATACAATTCCACATTTTTATCCAAACATTGTTAATTATTAATTTATGGAACCAAAATATGGAAAGTTCCACCTATATCAAGGCATAAAAGGTGGATAATTTTTAATGAAGTAGAGAAAGACGGCACTCACCGGTATACTTCAGGTGTGTACTTTGAGGGTACCTTTACACGCTGCAACTTTTGGTGGCGATCGGAGGCAACCTAAAATGCGCGTGCACATTTTTCATGGTTGCCTTCGAACGCCAAAGGCGCTTTTACACGCCACAATTTCGCCCTCAACCAAAGGTGATGTGTCGTCCCGGAAGTTCCCACACCAACAGTGGGAAACATCTGGTTGACTCCCGACGCCGCTTCACACGCCGCAATCCCCATAGGAATGTGGGTGTACATGTTCAGCGCCGCAAGAACATAGGCGTGACAGACTTGTGTATTCCGCGCCACAATCATGCTGATTAGACAACGTAATAGCGTCATGATTGGCCAGTCTGCGCAGGAAGGGTGCCTAATACATGTCGCCATTGCAATTGTGTAATGTGAATGGATAGTTGTTCAAATATGTCGCCCTGTGAAGGGACAGCCAATGGAAACACAGTAGCCACCACCAATCATCGCTGATGGGGCGTGTTGTCCAGCACGCTGTGGCAAGCCTCCGGGAAATCAATAGGCGACTCTGATTCCATCCCTATCGTCCCTTCACACGCCAAAAGCAGGGAATTTCCCCTTCATAGTTGCGTCTGGTTTTCGAGCAGTGCTCTGAAATCACAACCGAGCGCAACTTCCGAAAACACCACCGGGTTCCCCAAATACACACCGCAATTTAGTAGCAATTTCATGGCGACGGTGACGGGACTCCGGATTGCCTCTCAATAGTTCCAGTGGGTAGAACTGTGTTCCCCGGGGCAGTAAGGGTTAAAGTCTATTGTGGAGTGTGCAATCCACTTACTATGCAGACGCTGCAGGAATCCTTCCTCTGCACTGGAGCTGACAGGCTGTGGCTCTGCAGGTGGGGGATTTGCTGTAATCCTGTATGGAGGAAATGGCATTCGAGCAGATAGAAGCAGACAAGGGAGGCAAGTTCAGGGTCTCCGTGTTTACTCTCAAAGCTCTTCAATACAGTTTACACTTCAGTTACAGTTCTTACAAGTCTCAGTTCAAGTACACGGGCTCACTATCCCTCTCCGGGTTCCCTTTACTCTTTGCAGCCAGGTCTCCGTTCTCTGTGACCCCTCACACTGTTTCTGTGTCTTTCCGGGCTGTTAACGTTCTGTGTTCACTGGGTGAGTGTCTCTGGACAGTATGGCGGTGACTCGGGCCCCTGTGTGTCCTCCTGGTCGTCACTGAGCTGCCTGTCCTTTGGGGTAGGGATCCTAACGTGTAGCTGTAGTCCCCCGTCGTGTTGTTTGGGGATCCCGGGTAAAACTACGGTCCCCTCTAGAGCCGACACTCTACTCAGCCCAGACTCCAGCAGTCCTCAAAGTGAGGCTCTACCAGGCTCTTTCCCTCTGCGTCTTTCAGTATTGTAGGAGGGCTACTCCGCCTGCAGTCGGTCGCTTCAGCTGTAATTCTAGGGCCCGGGTATCACCGTCCCTCTCTTCCCGTCACACTCCTGGGGGTACTGACTCCGGATAGGCTTTCTCTCTCCTCCGGCTCACACTGGCTCGGTACAGATTCTGCGCTCCTTACACCCCACTTTGCTAGGACGTGTGATTCCTTCTTCTGCTTAGCTTAGTTCGACCTTCTGCTATCTCTTGGCCTGTGCCATGTTCCTCAGCCTGCTGTTGGTCTGTGTCTATTCTTGGTCTTGTTGGCTCGGCACCCTGGGCCTACTGACTCCTTCCTCCTCCCCCTTCACTATTTCTACTGTCAAGTCACCTGACTACGTGTGTGCCCAACGCACTCCTCTAAATCCACCACCCCTCTCTTGCCTAGAGTCTCCAAGCTCAGGGCTGAATGCTGCCCTCTACTGTACGTGGGTTGTGTGGGCTGTGAGGGTGTTGTTGTTCAACTGTCGTCCTACTTGCCTGGCTGCAGTTCCCTTTGTGGCCTCCTGAACGCAGGGGTGCCACAAGAGCACCTTCCGAATAAACATTCACTAATAAGCAAAAAGACTAGGAGTGTGTGTGTGCAGTGATTCTAACAGACTTGAATACGGGACTCAAGAGCCCCCTTCACTAGCACCACACCCACTCATATGCCGTGTGCTAACCATTGAATCAGATATGGACATTTGTACAGTAACAAAGAAATCACAGATGAGGAGGAGGTGATCATAACCTATATTCTATACTTTACACAATCGTTAGAATCTGCTAAAGGGATGGCTATAAATCATAAGAGGGGGTGCAGGGACAGGTATATAGATACGGGGGGGCAGTTTTGGGGTTATGCGCACCGCTCTGAGGAGCCCGGCGCTTTTGCACAGAACAGATTATAGCTGGATATGCCCACCTGAGTGGGTGTAAGGTCTCTAGGGGGACTGGGCCCCCCCTAGAGACATTAATCAAACATTTATTTATTAATTTTTTACTTTTACAGAACACAGAGCACTTTGCTTATCCCGGCAGCAGCAGGGATAAGCAAAGTATATGCGGGAATCGGATTGCTCAGGATTACACATCCTGAGCAATCAGGTTCCCACATTGCGGATGCTGAAACCGCTCCGAAAACTGCAGCCTGCATGATTTTTCACGCAGGCTGCAGAGCCGGAGACGGAAACCGGATTGCTTGTGAAGCAATCCGGGTTTTAGCATTGGCTCCTATGGGGAGCGTTTCTTGATCCGGTTTTGAGCTTTTTGAAAGCTCAACACCGGATCAGGTTTTAAAAAAAAAAACGTAGATGTGACCTTAGCCTTATTGTGCAGGGCACCAGGGCAGCAGTACTTCACTTTCACCCTTCATCTGGTGCAGTGTAAAAGTTCAGGAAAAGTGTAGAGGATATTGTAGAAGTTATCAGTCACAGATTTATGGGTGAAACCGGAAGTTTACATACACTATATAAGATATGTATGTTTTTATCACTATCTGACTTGAAATCAGAATAAATCTTTCCTATTTTGTTTTAGATCAATTAGGATTACCATAATTATTAATACTTACCAGATGCCAGAATAATGAGAGAGAGAGAAAGAGAGAGAGAGACAACATGTATTAAGACATTTGTATTACTTTCTGCAAAGTTACAATTTTACATACAGTATATTTCATTAGTATTTGGTACCATTGCCCTTAAACTGTATGACTTGGGTGAAACATTTAGATATCCTTCCACAAGCTTCTCTCAATAGTTGGTAGGAATCTGGGCCCATTCCTCCTGACAGAACTGGTGTAACTGAGCCATTTTTGTAAGTCACCTTGCTCGCACCTGCCCTTTCAGCTTTGCCCATAAATTTTCAATAGGATTGAGATCAGGGATTTGTGATGGCCACTCTAAAACATTAACTTTTTTATCCTTAAGCCACTTTGTAATCAGTTTGGCAGTAAGCTTCAAGCCATTATCCATTTGGAAGACAAATTTCTTCCCAAGCTTTAACTTCCTTGCTGATGTCTTGAGATATTTCTTCAGTATTGCCACATAATCTTCTTTCCTCATGATCCCATCTATTTTGTGAAGTTCTCCAGTCAATTCAAGAAGCAACACAACCCCACACCATGATGCTGTAACCCCCATGTTTCACACTTGGGATGGTGTCCTTAGGCTTCCAAGCGTCTCCCTTTTTCCTCCAAATGTAATGATGGTCATTATGGACCAAACCGTTACATTTTAGTTACATCAGACCACAGGACATGTCTAAAACAATGTAGGTCTTTGTTCCTGTGTGCATTTACAAAATTAATCTGGCTTTTTTATATTTGTTTTGGAATAATGGCTTCTTCCTAGCAGAGATTTCAATTTGCATAAGAAAAGAAGCAGAACAAGCTGTAAAAACGCTGCATGAGAACATAGACAAATAATTCTTCTCTATGAAGGGCATGGTTACCACCAAGGCTTTTATAGTTAACGATGGCAAATTGATGTATACCATATATAATGATCCTCACAGAATGATTCATGGAGGGTTGTATGTTGCTCCTCTGAAGAATTAACAACCTTTTAATGTGTTTCTGTTTGTTTGTTTTTTCAGTATGACGAAGATGGAGGTTGCTGCATTAGGCCAACAGATATTCTACAGGGGACAACGTCACTCTCTATTACCTGACTTAATAAACACAGTCAGGGAAGTTCAAGCCCGCAGCTTTGTATTCAACTCATGAGCCAAAGGCTGAACAGAGAGATATTTAATGTCGAGAAGATATTGCCCTAAGGGATGTAGACAATATTCCCTAGCAAGTGTCATTGGCTAGAGGAGAAAGGTTATAGAAATGCATGTAATCATAACAGTAATAACACCCAAGAAAACAAATCATTTCTATACACTACACAAACATCAGACCATTTCTTCAAAACCCAACCACCAAGCCCCATTATTATTTAATAATGCCAAGTACAGATATGTAATGCAATGTTCATGAACGCATCTCGGGGACTGACACTGTGTGGTCATAAAGATGTAGACTTTTCAATATTCTAACAAATACTGGCATAAGTCGCACTGACGTTATGACAGTAGAGCAAATAGAATAAAAAAATTATGACATGCTTCTCTTCTTTGTCCAAATTGTGACTTGCAAATACATGTAATAAACAATTAGCTAATTATACAATTCTAATTGGTTCCAATCCCTTCTTCAAGACAATGTTTTTTAAAGTGTGTGGGAAGACATGGGTCAGTGGGCGCTTTCGTGTGCTGGCCTAGCCGCCTTTAGAAAGACAACATGGCCAGGGCTCATCCCAACTGAATGCTCAAGCTCCTTACCCATGGGTGGAACACTACTCAGACAACACAGGGTGAAGGAACCACAATAACCGCATATAACACATAACCAGCAAACATAAAATGTAACAGGCAACAGTTTCTCACCCTTCAGCTGGCTCACCACAGATTAGAATATTCATGCCTCCAAACTTCCAGGACTGCTTACTCCAAACCAGCAGCACCTCGCTTTTGGCAGGCACCCACCGAGAAAGGAATAATGCCAGGTTTAGGAAGCTGAGCTATCACAGTAAAGTCTGTAGCCAGGTTACTGGATTGTCCCAACCTGTGTTGCTTTCTTATGTAGTCTTTGATATTCCAGCCAAATCCTAGCATTTGATACTGAAGTCCATGTAGTATTATAATCCAGGTTCTGATCCCCTTGGTCAGCACCAAAGTACCTAGGCCTGGGTTATGGCCTGCCAATCAGATCCGTAGATCCTAGATTAGCCGCATGTATCAAGTTTCGTGCACCTCTAGTCGGGACCGAAATCCCTAGACTGAGGCCACAAAACAAATTACTCTGGTTAATGAACAGATCTGCTTATATCCCCCCTGACTACTCAATTCAAACATTGGGAACTTCACGATTGGTTTACTAAGACTGTGCTCTCATTGGCTAGATTTGTGTTTATTTTATTTTTACTTACTGGGTAAGTAATGGGCAAGATTAATAGACATGTCTCCATAGTTAACACAAGTGCTTGATTCCAGTTGACAGTGTACAGCTGACATAAACCCCAAAAACCATTGCCCCAATTGCCACAGCATAAAGGCAATCAAGAAAAGCCTAAGTGATGCACCAGAATATCTAATAGAAACCTTTCCATTACTAACACCATGGCTTCATGCCAGCTGTGTTTCTGTAAACTTCTCAGCATCAGACATCAACTCTAAAAACTATTACCCCAATTGCCAAGGCATCAGGGTGAGTGGGAAGAGCCAAGACAGAAGAATTTGAACATCTTGTGATGCTAACCTTCTCAGGCGAATGCAAGCTGGTTCTTAGGCTGGGTAGGTCCCAATAACTATGTAGCATTGCAGCCTGTTAAAATCAGCTCACAGTTGTCTGCTTTACCTTTGCTGGTTATCAAAAATTAGATGGACCCACGTCATTTATTTTATTTAATTATTTGTTTGAGTAAATAGAAAGGTCTACAAACTATATATATATATATATATACACACACAATAGATTGTAGACCTTTCTATTTACTCAAACAAATAATTAAATAAAATATATATATATTTAGTATTTATCTATTTATTCTATCTTCATCTTTCTCTCTATCATAATTTATCATTTATCTATATTTGCATGTTTATAACACATAAATACCATTAACTTCAGTGTCGTGTTTTGTCCGTTACGTCACATGAATGACACACAGACTCCACACAGGTACACACAAATGGCACATGGATAGTACATGGATGATGCACAGAGGACACCCATGTACAGACAGATGGCCACACCTGTGTTTTTTTATGTGTGGGTCAAAATATGATAGAATGGTTAAATGTTTCATAGCAATTTTTCATTTTTTTAAACTTCACAAAATCTATTTTTTAGAGATCTTATCATATTTGAAGTCACTTAGAGGTCTATATGTCAGAAAAAAATCAAAGGTGACAATTGACCTGCCATAAACTCCAGTGAACTCAGTGACATTACCGCTTTTCACAACCGAGGGCTCTTCCACGCTTATGAATGTGCCCCAGAAGGTGAAGTAAGTGGTTGCATTTTCCATCACTGCAGCTTGTGGATGTAGCAGAGATGGGATAATCGTGGGACATCAGATGGTGAATAACTTTATACCTGCAGGGGGGTTTTTTAGTGGTTAATAAAGGGGTGAAAGAGGGTGTGTGTTTTTTTATTTTAAAGGATTTTATGATTTCTGTGTTTATTTCTTTTGATTCTCAGGTTAGTAATAGTATGTCTTTTAGACATCTACCCATTACTAACCTAGTGCTTGATGGCAGCTGTTACTGTTGACAAATCACAGCTGTCAATAACCACTTATATTACCCTAATACCAGGGCAATCGAAATGAGCCAGGTAAAGCACCAGGATAGGCGAATTTAATGGATGCACCAATTCTGGTACAGCTGTGAGCTGCTATTTTTAGCCTGGGGCAGACCAAATAACCTTGGGCCTCTCAAGACTGAGAATACCAGCCCCAAGCTGTGTGCTTTATCTTGGCTGGGTATAGAAATTGGGGGGACCCCACATTGTTTTTTTAAATAATTTCTTTAAATAATTAAAAAAAAGAGGAATGGGGTCTCCCATATTTTGATACCCTGCCAAGATAATGCACACAGCTGCGGGCTACGGGATCAAAATACAGGGGACCCCATGCCATTTTTTATTTTTACATTATTTGTTTTACACTAGTGTTTATAGGGCAACAATCCAGTTGCTGCACAGGAGTGAGGTGCTGTCTGACTGCAACAACTCACCAAATAGGTACCACTCATACAATATGTGGTTCACACGTTATCATTCTTCCTTGGCATCTACGTTCTGACATCTCAGCGCAGCAGCATGATGACGTCTCTAAGTGAACATCTGTGCCAATGTGCAGTGGTTGCAGAACATAGCATAGAGAGTGTCAGAAGGAGGCGGCACAAGCAGTGAGAATATTCATAAGTTTAATGAGCAGTCCAGAAGGTCGTAAGTAAATTGTCTTGCTTTAATCCCCAATTTTGATTCCTCTTGTAGCCCTAGGCCTTACTCCACTATTATATGCACAGAAGTTCAGATTCCAAAGACTTCTATAAGGTTTCGGATCAAGTTCTAGTCATTGTGTGGTGATGAGAGTTTATCCTAGTTTTGAGTTGTGGGAACCTGTATGTAGGAAGACGGGCAACACTCAGAACTAGAAAAACTCTAATAGCAACACAATAAAGAAAAAAGGACAAATCTACTTGTGCTTAAACACTTCTATAGCCTGATCACACCACAATGGATAGGAAAATTAGTAGTTTTGAAAGGTAATTTCAAATTCTAAAGATTTGGAATGTAAGGGAATATAGAAGATTATAATGACCTTTAATGCACCATAGAGCAGGAAATTTAATGTTATAGCCAATGGAATTTATGTCTTTTTTACAGCAATTGAGGAAACATAAATCTTGGACCAACCACTAATCAAAGGACAATAAATCAATCACACGTCTTATCTCTGAACTCTGAGGTTTATTGCTTCAGATGCTCTTCTTCCTGCCAAAACAGACCACTATGCTCTGCTTATTCAACCCTACATATATGTAAATTTATGTGTGCTCAGAATTTGTGTCATTATTAAGATTCAAGAAGACACCTGAGTTGTCTCAAAAGCTTGTATTATTCACCATCTTTACATTTCTTAAAAGTTATCAACCACTGAGGACTCTCAGATTCTAATATTTTTCTATCTACTGGCTAACACGGTACAAACATTTTTTACCTTGTCAAAATGAAGGATACAGAATGTAATGAATCTTTATGGAATTTAAGACACTTCTGAAGAAACGTGCACAATTAAACAGTGACATATTTTTCTTATCCAAATGCAAGAAGGAAAATCTTATTCCCAAAGGACTCTCTCTTTTACTGTATCAAGAGTAACATCCAGGGTGAATTTGCAAAAAAAAAAAAAAAAAACCAAAATATATTGTTGCGCCATGCTGTGCATCTATCAAGCTGAGGTAATTGTTAAAAGATGTTTTCACTCACCTTTACTAGCTGTGCTTCCTGCACAACTAGGTTTTGCGTTTATGGTGAGATTAATAGCAGACGGAGACTCTTTATTCCAGAGATGAAGTTCCCTTCAGCTTGATCCTAATGGAGCTGCAGCGGCTCTCCCAACCCTTAAGAAGGGTAGATCTTATTGTGTAGGTCTGGTTCTGTTCCTGAGCTGCTCTCAAACCACACTCCCCGAAGGGAGGAATTGAGCACGATATGAAATGAAATGGTATGATAGTATGAGTGCTGGGAACAGATTAGAAGCACTGGATCCTATAGTTTATTACCTTCAAATTTAATATGAACAGTGGATGTTACAGGTCCTCACGCCACAACATGTTTCGACATAACAGATGTCTTGCACTGTGTGTGTGGCCTTGCTGCCGTTTTAGCTAAGCTGCCGGTCCTGTCTCCCCTCACGGGTACCAATCTGCTAGGCAACTTGAGTCTTATCCAGTGTTCCTGACCCCGCCATGTTGCTTTGCTGTGGTACAGTGAAGATGTGGGACCTTCACTAATCCGGTGTTCACTATGCTGTATGTTTCAGGCACAGTCCGGATCCGGTATCCATTCTTTGAGCTCCTCTGGGGTGAGTTTCAGGGAACTCGGTCTTCAAGGTGTGTTCCTCTCTGCTTTTCTCCTTTCCTCAGACCCTGGCTCGGCCTGGAACTAGACAGTGGACCATGGGTTGGGCCTAACGCCCCTCACTGTCCGTCTTCCTCAGTGCTGCCCCTCACTGAACTGCCCACTTCCTCTCCACACCATATAGGGGAGCTGCTTTAGCTCCCCCTTCTGGCCTGGAGGTGCTAGTGTAGTGTTGTGGGGATCTTACCCTTTGTGGTGTTACTGTGGCACATGAACCCTGGGGTGCCACAATTATATGAACAAAATGTGCGACTGAGAACTTGTATATAGGGGAGATGGGACAACAACTCAGAACTAGGATGTACTCTCATTGCCACACAATAAAAGAAAGAAGGATCTCAATAGCCTCAAAATGGAAACTTCAGGAGGTACCTACTATTGTGGAGATAATAAATAGAATATCTACTCATAACGTATATGAGTATAATAATGCATTGAGGACGAAAAAACATAACAAATATAAACTTAGATGGGAACCTTGGACACACACTTTCATGCCGAATTTAAACCTTATTTAGTTCCGCTGACATTGTACCTTACGATTTGCAATTATGTAATTCTTACTTCACAATTTGATTTTTATAGAATGCAAGCTAAACCTTTAGGATATGGTTTTATAGCAATGTAATGGTGACATTTTTGGATTAATGTAATTATTTTTTTCTTTATAATTGTTAACTGCAGTGCTTTTTTTGTGGCGGTACATACCGGTACGCCGTACCGGAAAATCTGAAGACCGGCGGTGCATACCAGTACGGCGTACCGGAAAATCTTAAGAGCAGCACTGACCTGTGTCACAGGCTGTGTGTAGTACTAGTAGCACTGCAGTAAGTGAGTTTCCCTCAGCGCCGGAGGACCTGCGATGATGTCACATACATGTGACTCGGGTGGGCGGAGTTTTGCCCAGAGGGAAAGAAGCTGGAGAAGATGGAGGACAACTAATGCTGTGCAGGCTCCAGAGCAGGGTATGTGACAGCACTGACAGTGACTGTGATGAGTGCAGAGGGCGGCAGGCTGTGCAGGGGGAGAAGATGCAGGGGGGATAGAGATCAGGACAGGCAGGGTATGGAGAAATTGAGACAAGGGGGATGGAGGATGGAGAGATCAGGGGGATCGAAGATGGAAGGAGCAGGGGGATGGAGGATGAATTGAAAGGACTCGGAGCAGGGGAATGGAGAGACCAGGGGGATGAAGACTGGAGGGAGCAGGAGGATGGAGGGAACAGGGGGATGAAGGATGAAAGGAGCAGGGGAATAGAGGATGGAAGGAGCAGGGGGATGGAGGATGGAGAGACCCGGGGGATGGAGAATGGAGGGAGTGGAGGATGGAGGGAACAGGGGGATGGAGAGATCAGAGGTATTGAGGATGGAGGGCACAGAGGAATGGAGAGATCAGGTGGATGGAGGATGGAGAGACCTGGAGGATGGAGGGATCAGGTGGATGAGAGAGCAGGGAGACGGAGGATGGAGAGGCCAGGGGGATGAGGATAGAGACCAAGGGATGGAGGATGGAGAGACCAGGGGGATGGAGAATGGATGGAGCATGGGGATGGAGGATAGAAGGAGCAGGGGGACAAAGGATGAAAGGAGCAGGGGAATGGTGGATGGAAGAAGCAGTGGGATGGAGGATGAAAGGAGCAGGGGGATGGAGGATGGAAGAAGCAGTGGGATGGAGGATGAAAGGAGCAGGGGGATGGAGGATGGAGAGACCAGGGGGATGGAGAATGGAGGGTGCAGGAGAATGGAGGGAACAAGGGGATGGAGAGATCAGAAGTAAATGACGAGATGTAGGGCTGCACCCCTCCCCCACTCCTCAAACTCAGCCAGCGCCTGACAGCACCCCCCCTGCTCTCACCTCGGGAATGCGTACCAGGAAATATTTTTTTACAAAAAAAGCACTGGTTAACTGTAACCTTAAGATGTAAACTGTAACTTCACGATAATGGTTTCTTTTTGTTGTTTGTTTTTTATATATTTCCCCATATTTATGTCCCCTCCCTCTTTACATTCTGTAAAATTTTATAAAAAATAAACTGATTGGGGGCGTGGCTAGGGCAGCAGAGGGAGCAGATGTGTTGGACTATAGCTCCTGCACCAGAGCCACAAAAATACATAAAGAAAAGGCACAAACCGCTAAAAAACCGGGGATTTCGACTCCCCCATGTCTGGGGAGTGAGAAGGACCTCATCCCCCCTGGTGAGGACCCGGAGACTGAAGCACAGGAGCCCCTGAGGCGGCCGGGAGCGGGAGTGAGCTGTGCGCACAGTGGCGCCATCTTTTTGCCAGACCCACCTCGTGGGTCTCTCTCCCTCAGGCACTGAATAAGCAGCGGTGGAGTGGCGAAGACGGAGAGCCCTGGGAGACAGCGGGTGGCACAGAATGCAGTGCGCACCACCGGAGAGAAGCATCAGAGGAGATAAGGTGCAGGGACGGAGGTGGCGGGAAAAGGAGGAGGCTGCAGGGAGAGGAGGGAGGCTGGAGGAGATCTGCCAGGAGGGACACCCCAGGAAGCAGCGGGGGAGCAGCGCTGCCTTCTATAGAAGGTGGTGAGGTGCTAGGGGAAGGAGGAAAGCAGTAAGACTGTCCCCAGTGAAAGCACCAACAAGGAGACCTCAGAGTGACTCCATTAAGGCGCCTCCAGGCAGTTGTAACGCATCCAGCAACCAGAGCCCCACAGGAAACATACCACCCTAGCAGAGAGCAGTAAATACCATTATATACGTAAAGGAGGGGAAGGATTCCACCGAGAGTCTGCCTGGGGCCCCATTGTGGAGGTGAATGTGTAACAGCTACATAAGAAAATCCCCTCCCCTGCAGCTTTCCCACTAGAGACGGTCTCCATTTTCATGGTACAAAAAAGAACAGAATCGAGACGCCACCTGGTGGTCACTCTGAGACTTTATCCATCACATTATTTGCAAACTAAGCTTGCCACCTTGAGACCAGTCAGAGATACTACACCTGGTGGAACCCCTTTCCATCCAGAAAGGATAACAGACAGTCTGCGGTCGCCATCTAGTGGCTCTTTGGTTGTACTACCTGTCCACAACTTGAAGCCTATTACAAACTATAAAATGCCCTTTTCTTCAAAGAAAGCATAAAAAAAAATGAATATGATGTCATAATGGAACTTTAAACCTCGAGTGGTGATAAATTAATGCCTGATCAATATTGCTCAACAATGGTGTGCACACAAATAGATCGGTCAAAATGCTTAACGAGCACAACATCGGGAGAGACCAATCCCCAAGGAGAACTTGACAAATACTTAACAAAAAAGAAGGACCACGCAACATCTCAATCAAAATCTAAACTGCAAAATACCCAACCTACACAGACTATAGGACATTCTGATCTAAGTATGGAGGACTCTGAGTGTGATTCCATGTCGGAAGAGCCTTTAACTCGCTCATTCATGAGAAAATTAATGGCAGAAAACACAAAACAAATGTCACGAGAGATTAACGCTATGCGCGCAGATCTACAACAAATGGGCCATAGAGTGGAGGCATTGGAAAACAATCAGACAAATATAATAGACGCGTCTCACACACTGAAAGACCATGTCCTGGTCCATCAGAAACACTTAAACACAATTTTCTTATCCATAGAAGACCAAGAAAACAGAAGCAGACGCAAAAAACGTACGCCTGAGGGGCATCCCAGAGTCCTTTGCCCCAGAAGCACTAAATAAAGTCTCAATGGAAATCTTCTCGAACATTTTGGGCCCCGAAAGAGCTAAGGTCATAGTTACTGAGCGTATACACAGGGCACTGAGGCCGAAGCCGGCGATCGGAGACGCACCGAGAGACATGATATGTGGGCTGCTCAATTATCTTGACACAGCCGGCATCCTCAAAGGAGCAAGAGAAAGTTCCCCATTAAGCTACGACGACACAGCGATTCAGATATACCAAGATATCTCACCAATCACGCTGGCAAAGCGTAGAATTCTCAAGCCCTTGACTGATGCACTAGTCGCTAAAGGACTAAGATTTAGATGGCTCTTTCCGTTTGGTCTGGGAATATCCAAAGATGGACGTCAAATTACAATAAGAACCCCAGAAGACCTATCGGAAGCATGGGAACCACTTCAGATTACACCTATAAAAATTCCATCTTGGCTTCCGGTTGACATGGGCATGGACTTCCCAACGCTAACCAGGGCGGCAGAGTGGTCAATCAAGAAGAAAACGTCATCTCCGAAACCCAAGAAGAACACGAACAAAAGGGACCATACTTGACTGAGACATTGATATAGATCTTAGAAAAGAAGTCAAATTTCTTCATTTTTTCTCTTATTTTTCATGTCTAGGACATACAACGATAGAGACTGATTGACTCTTCAAAAGAAGCTCTCTGACTTCCGATTAGATTAGCCTCAAAAATGTTGATGATCATTACATTAGCATTCATTTCTACGGATTTGTAGCTTAAAAATTTTTTATTATATCCTTGTGCCTTTCCGCGTACCCCCTTTCTCTCCTCCCACTGCTTTGCCCCCTCCCCCTCTATATGCTCTATTCCCTCCCCTTCTCTTTACCTAAACTTACCTTCCCGCTCCCCTTGCTCTTCCTTGCCACCTCAAATATATCCTAATGGCCTTGCCAGTTTATATTGCACAAAACAAATGAGGCCAGTTTTGCAACACCAAGGACTTTTTAAATTATACTGCTCAGGTCTCGATTTTTCACTAGATTGAGATAATCTCCTCTCCCGTATAACTGAGTATTAACTGAGTATTATCTTGTTATATTGACGTTATAATAACTACTTCCACCACCCGAGGTTATATAGTATGTACTCATCTTTCTACGTTGGGAACTTCACGCCCCCCTGCAAAAGATGAGTTTAAATTACCTAAATGTACAAAGTTCAGTATATGTTCTAATGGTTTTCTCTTTCAGATACATGATACAAATTGTACCACTCAACAACTCCCATGGCTGTGGCTGATGGAGGGACAGGGGGAACGGTCGTTGTGGCTTCCTACAATGTGAAAGGTTTGAATTCACCGGCCAAACGTAGCCAGATCCTACGCACACTAAATAAAAAAAGCGCACAAATTCTATTCCTTCAGGAAACACATTTTAAAAAGGGACGAACACCTAATACCGCCTTCTCTCGCTACCCAACTTGGATTCATAGCTGCTCTAACACTGTGTCAAAAGGGGTAAGCATAGCTTTCAAGAAGGGATGCCCATTTGAAGTTAAAGACCATCTATCCGACGCAGAGGCCAGATATATTTTTGTAAAAGGGGTTTTAGCTAATACGACAGTAACTTTGGCCAATCTCTATGTACCCAATCAGGGACAAGTACATTGGCTGCTGAGGACCTTGGACACACTAAACTTGTTCACAGAAGGCGTTTTGATAGTGGGAGGCGATTTTAACTTGACATTAAATCCATTGTTAGACGCTTCAAGCGGGAAATCTTCCATTTCTTTAAAACAAAGAAATGGTTTGCTAAACAGGCTGAGGGAATTACATTTGATAGATCCATGGAGAATAGAACACCCTACAACAAAAGATTACACATACTTCTCAATCCCACATAATACATATCATAGGCTGGACCATCTCTTAATACAGGAAAAATATATCAAACTAGTACGTAGCACCTCGATAGGAAATATTACGATCTCCGACCACACACCTGTGTTGCTAGAGATTGAAATATCCACCCTTCCCCGGTGAAGCCTGTCCTGGAGGCTGAACGAATCACTGTTAGGGAACCCTGATCATCTGGCTCAAATAAAATTTTCATTGACCAGATTTTTTAGAGAAAACGTAGTAAACAATACGGTTACCCCGATAATCTGGGAAACGCACAAAGCGGTGCAAAGGGGAGAGTTGATAGCTCTTGCCTCTCATATTAAACGGCAGAGAGAGAAGGAAATTTCTTCCCTATTGCATCAGATTAACATAATAGAAAAACTACATAAGAATAAACAAAGCAATGTGACACTCTCGGATCTGACGTCGCTTCGCAACAAACTGAAGGATTTGCGGAACTTCAACTCGGCTAAAACATTTGTCCGCTGTAGACATAAGATCTACATGCACGGCAATAAAGGTAGCAAATTAACTTCAAAACTACTTAAAAAACAAAAAGAGAGTTGTTTTGTTCGGCGAGTCCGGAAGGAGGGCGTAAGCGACCTAGTTGACTCTGAGGACATTGCAGAAGCTTTCAGACAATACTATGACTCCCTATATAATTTAAACCCTTCGAAATCAATGTCAGACCCCATCACGGCTAATGACAAAATTCAAGCATTTCTCAATACGCTTAAACTCCCTACAATAACCCCTGAAGGCCAATTATTACTCCAGGCTAATATCTCAAGAAAGGAGGTGGAGGAGACTCTGGCATCCATACCGAATGGAAAAGCACCAGGCCCAGATGGGTTCCCTATAATTTACTATAAGAAATTCGCGGACATATTAATACCACACATAGAAAATGTATTCAACAACTTACTGTCGGGCTCTACTCCACCGCCACAGGCATTGGAAGCCTACATCACTATAATACCAAAAGAAGGGAGAGATGGCACCCTTTGCAAAAACTACAGACCAATTTCATTACTAAATACGGACATGAAACTTTGGGCAAAACTCTTAGCAAACAGAATTAATTTGGTTCTGGGGGATCTTATTCACCCTGACCAGGCCAGATTTGTGAGGTGAAGGACAACTCAACTAAATCTTTACAAGCTGTCTCGTACGCTAGGCGCACGGGGAGGCCTCTCGTCGTCCTCTCAACGGATGCCGAGAAGGCCTTCGATCGTGTGAGCTGGCATTTCATGGACAGCGCATAACGCAAATTTGCCTTTCCTCCTCCCCTCATAGAAGCAATCCTAGGCTTATATACTTCTCCCACGGCGAGGGTCAGGGTGAATGGCTTACTATCTAACAAATTTAAAATTAGCACCGGGACCAGGCAGGGCTGCCCTCTCTCCCCAACCCTGTTTGTGGTGGTTATGGAAATGCTAATGCAGGCGATACGTCAAAATGACAAAATACAAGGAATTACGGTAATATTGGAGATGTACAGATAAAGACAGCAGCGTTTGCTGATGAATTGTTGCTGATGATATCTAACCTGACAGTGGCGGTGCCGGAACTCCTTGACCTCCTGGAGACTTTTGGGAAATTGTCTAATTATAAAATCAACTTAGACAAAACGGAAGCTCTTAATATAACAGCCTCCAGGACAGAGGTGCAGGCACTAAAAGAGACAACACTCTTTAAATGGCCCAATAATAAACTTAAATACTTAGCAATACAAATTACGAATGACCCCCACTCATCATACACACACAACTTCATCCCGCTTATTAGCAATATCAAAAATATACTGAGGTCATACGTCTTGCCACTGCTTTCATGGTTGGGAAGAATCAACATTATAAAATCATATATCCTCCCCAAAATATTTTATGTTATGAATATGGTTCCGGTTTCTTTGCCCAGCCCTTTCTTTCAGGCTCTAAATCGGATAATCTCCAAGTTCGTATGGAAACACAAGAGAGCCAGGATTTCATTTAGAGTTCTTGTGCTCCCTAAAAGACAGGGGGGCCGGGGCTTACCGGATCTCATTTCTTATCATAGAGCTATTCACTTAGCGAGATGGCTAAAACTTACTCATATGGCCTCTCAAAATAATAGACAACACATAGAAATTCAGTTACTGGATACCAAGGTACACAGTCTGTTGTGGACAGACAGCACGCCAGACAGTGATAATTTTGACGAAATTCTTGCTACTACATTAGCTATATGACGAAAGTTGATTCCGATTCATTTCCCCGACTGTGGCTTTTTAGATAAAATTCCGATGCAGCTGATACCATATCTGATAGAGGCAGATTTTTCAGACCCATATAATCTATGGAAGACTCTCCCGAATAAACCCATCTCATGGTTACTGCGAGGAAAGATCCCATGTAGGAAAATGTGGCCAATAGAAGCTAAACAGCAACCAAAGATGTTCTTACAAGAACTACATGTGACCCACTACATGAAAAAGATCAAGAGCCCAATGACGGTCTCTACGAGATGGAAGTGGCTGGAAGTACTAGCAAAAATAAAACCACCAATCCCTAAAATTATCTGTACGATATATAACAATTTACTTGACAGCACACAGCCCAATTTCCCACTTTTTCTACACTCGTGGGAGACTGAACTCAGCGGCACGTTTTCTAATGATGACAAAGTAAAACTCTGCCAGAACTCACATGGATTCTCCAGATGTGTCCTACTACAGGAGACGTCCTTTAAGCTCCTATCAAGGTGGTATTACACCCCTGAGAGATTGTTTCACTTGGGGCTAGCAGAGTCCCCGAACTGCTGGAGATGCGAGAGAGCGAGAGGAAATCTAACCCACATTTTTTGGACATGTCAGAAATTAACAAAGTTCTGGTTAGGTGTAAATACGACCTTAAAATCTATGAACCTCATAAGATCTGAGTTAACCGCAGTAGAAGCCCTTCTATCGCTCCCATCAAAAAACTACAACCCCAAAAAACATGGGCTAGCCCCAATTATGAAAGGAGCTGCAAAGCACCTAATAGCCCAAAAATGGAAGCAACAACATGCACCATCGGAGAAGGAATGGTTAGCCAAGGTATCAGATCTAGACAGACTAGAAGAGCTATCCAGCTGGGAAATGAACTCCCACGATTCATTTCTTAAAGCGTGGCAGTCATGGAGAGAGAGGGCGGAAGGTGGCGATATAAGTAATTAACCAGGGACCACGACGGCCGTAAGACATCCCCCAAAACACATGCTATATCATACCCCTGTCTTCGGAGAGCCTGTGTACGGTTCTTTGGAGGCAAAGAGTGTGCCCGCCGGTCAACAGCCATGGGAGGGAACTATCTCTTTAGTTTTATAGTTGTACTGTCATATTACTATTTAATTTAATAACTGAATAATCTTTTAAAAGCAATATACATACGGTGCCATCAGAAAACCCAGGAAAAAAAACCAAAAAAAAAACTGAATTGTATACGTTGTAGATTATGTTTATTCTGTTAATGTTTCGGTACCACAAGATTTCAGAAACATATACAAAAATATGTTGTATGTACCATGTTTTGTTAACTCTAAAAACTAAATAAAGAATGGAAAAAAAATATAAATAAACTGATTAAGAAAGAAGGACAGGTCTGCCTGTGTCTAACATTTCTGTACATCTGATTATACCATAAGGGATATAAAATAGTAGTTTTGAAGGTAATTACAAATCCCAAAGAATCAGGAAAGTCTGGGAATATAAATTTATGATGACCTTTGAAACATTCAGAGCAGGAATGAATGTGCTGCATGGATTTATCTCTTTTTACAAATATATTGCAATCTGAGAGTCCTCAGTGGTTGATACCTTTTAATGGCTAACTGAAAAGATGGTAAACATAGCAAGCTTTCTCTTTTTACATCAATTGAGGAAACTTCAAATCTTGGACCAACCACTAATTCAAGGACAATTAAGCTATCACACGTCTTATCTCTGAACTGTGAGGTTTACTGTCTCAGATGCTATTCCTCCTCCCAACACAGACCATTATGCTCTGCTTATTCAACCCTGCATATGTGTATATTTCTGTGTGCTCAGAATTTCTATCATTATTAAGCATGAAGAAGAGATGTGAATTGTCTTGAAAGCTTGCGATTTATTATTCACCATCTTTTTTGTTAGCTAAAAGTATCAATCACTGAGGACTCTCAGATAAATAATCTGTAAGCATAGACCATGCTGTTACAAAGTAAGGTAGAAAGACATCTGTACGAGTTTTACCAGAAAGACAAAATGTAATAGAAACAGTCTTCGGATGACAAATTAGGTTTTGGATAATTGGGACACAGGAGACTCTTAATTGGACCTATCAGGAAGGAAAACTTGAGATGTCTCTTATAGTCCATCTGTGAAAAGGAAGTCCGTCTTTACATAGAAAATCATATGGATCATCAGGGACCACATTTTCCTGTAATATTTAATTGGACCATTTTTACAAAGGAATAGTTGCGATCAGACATTTACATTGCAAATTGTGCAGGTTGTTGGCGGGGATTATATGCTATAGCTAGTGGAAGCTGACTCAGTGGGGTAAAAATGGCGTAAACTGGTGATTTGAGAAGTATTCACGTAAATTACATCTGTCACTGTTCACATGGTCAAACTTTGATTACAGTGTTAATTTTTTCCTGACTAAAAGTATTTTAAAGAGCACCTGTCACCAGGATAAAAAACTGCTGCTCTTATTACTATTGCTCCCTTGAATATATCATTTATTAGTTTTGTGTTTTCTTTTTTCTTTTTCGATCTACAGGACCAGTATTATGCACCATTTTTATTAGTACTAATTTTTATGGTCTTTACCAAGGAGGCGGCAGGGATTCTTGATGGGAGAGTAGGGGCATCTTTATTCTGATCTGCATTATAACATGAGGGAATGTGCACACGCTCCGGAGACAACGTATGTTAAGCGCAGTGCCTCCGGACCTGTGGGAACCCGCTGGTGAATGCAGGAAGAACACAGCCGCCCTGTGCCCACAATCTGCATTGGGTGCAGAGCAGCTTTTCCCTGCATTCACCCAATGGTGATCGCTTCCGACTCTGCAGCAAGAGATTAACATGCTGCAGAGATGCGGAATTCCAGCAAACCAGACCGTAGCTGAAAACATGCTGCGGTGGGGAAAAGCATAGTGAGCAAGGGATTTCTAGAAATCCGGCGGCTCCTCTTGCCCCCTCCCTGCACCCTGTTTGTTTCCGGAACTCTGGAATAAAAGGACTTTCTCGTTTACCCGGTGAGTGCCGCCTTTCTTTTCCTTTGATTTCTAGAAATCCCATCCACTGTGCTGGGGCTGTACAAAGCAGCGGCAATATGCTGCATCCAAAATGTCGTAAGGGGCCTTTCACATCAGAGTTTTCACTGATTGCGGCCAATCCGACAGGTGGCGCCGCATCTGCCGGGCTGGCCGCCTAGCGGCCGCGGTTGCGGCCAGGAGCCGGCAAGCCACATGCACTGTCTATGCGGCAGATCCGTCACTTCTGGCCGCGAAAAAAAACGCTGCGCACCGAGTTTTTTTTTGCAGCTGCAGCTTCCACAAGTGCCGGAAAGCGGCAATACCGCACTTGTCGTTAGGCAGCACATGCGCCATTTTTTTGTCCGGATTGGCCGGATCTGGACAAAAACGCTGATGTGAAAGGGGCCTATGTCAGGATCGTGTGCATGCACCCTAAGAGCCTTATCCACTTGGTAAAGACAAAAAAATTACCACCAAATAAAAAACACTCAGGGGAACAGCAGGAATAAAATAGAAACAGAAGCTGGCCACTTTTTATCTGGTGACAGGTCCTCTTTAAGTGACTAATGGATGTAACATAATATTGAATTGCAATTGTATGTAGAAAAAAGAAAATTACGGCAAAGGGAAATTAATTTTGACCCTGAAAACACTCAACATGTTTAAAGATTTACATTATTAACACATTCCAATTATAATACTCAACAACACTAAGATGGAAAAGTCATGGAATTATTGCAATCACATGATACAGTAGATAGATATGTTAATTATATGCAAATGATTAAAGACTGGTAGCAAACCTTTCAAAACATCTTGATTTATTTTATATCAAGTATGAGCGACATGAGTAGAAATACTTAAGAACCTACACGCTTCAGCTGCTATCAATGATTTTATTAATGGTTCTGTGAAGAATGTTCTCCCATGCTGAATGTACTTGGGCATGCAAATCAAAAGCCTCTGCTAGCAGCTACCTTTACCAACCAATGATGACCAAGATTGGATCATTGGGAGACAAGTCTGAAGATGCTACAGGCCATGGCAGCATGTTAAGGCTATGAAGAGTCCTCACAATAGCACAAGCAACATGTGGCTTGCTGTTTTCATGTTGAAAAATTGCTCCTGGGACACTTTGAAAGAATGGCTGTAACCAATAGTCATACCATCAAAATCAATGTTGTGGGGAGCTGTTGTGGCACCTTGACTGAAGGCCAGAGGGGTTAAGTTACCATTTATTATTTCTCCTTAAACCATAATCCCAGGAGTCGGAGCAGAAAGATCTTTTGTAATGAAGGTCTCTTCAAGCTGTTGCCCATGTGGTCTCCAGATGGAGGCTGTAATGTAGGAATGAAGGCTGAAATGGAAATTTTCCTCTTCAACAAAGAGTCCTGCTTTGTTTTGGATGCAATGATAGCTAGAGATTGGTCTGGAGATCATGTGGTAAGACACCATGAATAGGTCTTCATGAGTGAACTTCACACCATTCCTATTTGTTGTCGTATAGTGTGGGATGACAATGTATGATAACCGTCCCCTGTAATCTTGATTCCAGGTACACTGAGAGTTCTAGCTTACATTGATTTCGTGGTGGAACCAATGATATGATCATTTCTATAAAGTGTGTCAGGAGCCATTTTTTAACACACCAAGACCAGGCAACATGTTGCTTCTGCTACCGTGATCAGTGTCTTTGGCCCAAAAATGCTACCATGTCCTGTAGTATGGAAAAAACAGCAAAAAAAAACAACAAATGAGAAAATACACTAAAATGATAAAAGTAAAAATGCTGAAGTGCAGAAAAATAAATTAGGGTACTTGGTGACATAGATATGATTATATAAATGTGTAAACTGTCCAACCAGCGACAAGGTGACCCTATCGGGACAGTCCCCGACTGACAATAGTACTAATTCCTTGCCATCCAAGGACAGGATTAAGCAGAACCAGGCCCCAACAGAGCACACCATACTTGCATTGTGGCGCCCCACTGGTCGGTGCGCCACGAAGGGGTACTGCACCCAGACCAGTGTGTGTGGTATCCCAGTGGCCAGTGGATGAGGTAAGTTTGCATGTGGCTTTCACCTACACGCATTCACACACTTAGAGCCAGGGGACCAATTGGTTAAACCCGTTACCAGGGTAACCGGTCCCGGTGGGAGGTTATATAATTGGGTAGTGAAGAGCGGGAAGAGGAGTAACTAGTAAGGAGCAAAGTTGAGGAGGACCAAGCAAGGGATGCAGAGGGAGGGCACCCAGAAAGAAAGGTGACCCAGACGAGAAGGGAGAGCCCGAGGGTGTTGGTAACACCTGGCGTCTGACCATCCTGATAACTGGTCTGAGGGGAACCTGGTCCATTAATGGAGAACCGGCTCCGAGCGTGGTGCAGGAGAGTTAAGCCCTGAGCCACCAACCCGCAGGGCCGTGGGCAATCAGACAGCCACGACCTAGGTCCAAAGCACACCTCCACCAGGGATTCTGTCCAGGGTCGCGAGCCCCTCAGTTAAGGGATTATTCTATACTAACCCGTAGGCCTGGTCAAAGAAAGGGACTCTGTGCAGGGCCACACTGAGGAATTAAGGAGTAGTGCAGAAGACAGTGAGGGGACAGCAGGAGAAGCCAGAAAGAACACCATTGAAAAGCACAGAAGGACATCTCATCCACTGGTAACTACGAAGGCCAGCTACCCGAGACTGTAAACCTGTTTATTGCCTGAAGGTTACCAGTAAACCTGTACAGACACTCAGCAACATGTGGTGTGCTATTCTTTCACGCGGGGAGAGGTTGCCAAGTCTCCCGCCTGCAGGGCTGCCTCCCTGTGCCTGCGACCACGACAACAAGTACAGCAGTGCTGCCCTGGGAATTCTGTACCACCTACGGGGAGCAAAACCATCTGGCTGCAGCAACATCATCCCCAGTGGTCCGAGAGGAGCGCTGGTGCATTCACCAGATACCATAGGTGGCGTCACGAACATTACATTTTTATTATTTTATTTTCCACACTTTTCAGCGACCACCAGGGCCATGAACCCGGGCACCGGCCACCAGGATCCGAGTCCCCACGGCCTTGGCGTGGGTCAGCATCACTGCAGAGTTTCACTTTAGCTCCAGCCCTGATTTTATTTCATGTCCTGTTGTATATCTGGGTTTGTCTTTCATGAAGCACATCTGGGACATTATTGGTTGGCAATCAAAAAGCGGTGGATTTTGACGATTTGCATGCACAAGTGCATTCAGCTTTGCAGACCATTCCTCAGACAACCATTAATAGCGTCATTAATATCATGCTAAAATGTGTAAGTACATGTGTTTCTGTACGTGGTGTTGATACTTAAGACTGAATAAATTGAAATGTTTCAAAAATTTTCTTTCCATTTTGTCATTATTATTATTATTTATTATTATAGCATCATTTATTCCATGCCGATTTACATGTGAAAAGGGTCATACATAGACAAGTACAATATTCATGAACAATAAAAGGCACAGACAGGAACAGGAGGAGGGAAGACCCTGCCCATAAGGGCTAACAGTCTGGAAGGGAAAGGTGAGGATACAGTAGTTGAGGAGAGAGGACCATGCCTGAGAGGGCTCACAGTCTACAGGGGATGAGTGAGGATACAGTAATTGAGGCGAAAGGAGCATGTCTGCGAGAGCTCAAGATCTACAAGGGATGGGTGAGGATACAGCAGGTCAGGAGAGAGGACACTGCCCATGAGGGATCACAGTCTAGAAGGGATGGGTGAGGATACAGTGGGTGAGGAGAGGAGACCCTGCCCACGAGGGCTCATAACCTACAAGGGATCCTTTTCATATCATATCTGTCCATCCTGCAGGGCGGCATGGTGGCTCAAGTGGTTAGCACAGTAGCCTTTGCAGCACTGGGGTCCAGAGGTCCTGGGATCAATTCCCACTAAGGACACTAAGGACAACATCTGCAAGGTGTTTGTATGTTCTCCCCATGTTTGCATGGGTTTCCTCCAGGCACTCCAGTTTCCTCCCACATTGTAAAGACATACTGATAGGATATTTAGATTGTGAGCTCCAAGAGAGACAGCATCACTCATGTATGTAAAGTGCTATGGAATTAATAGCGCTATATAAATGAATAAATATTATTATTATTATCCTGTAATATATATAATGCCGGAACTTTTCATTCCTCATGGTACCATTTTAATTTCGAGTGTAAAAAGTCTGATATGATGAACAATTTCTTAAAACTTTTGTTAACATTCGCAAGGCCAATATTTTAAAACCCTGTAAATGTAATCAGCTAGCATGATTGCATATTGAAGTTGCCAATCATCCACTACAGTTTACCAGGCTTTGATGAATCGGGGCATAAGTCTTCTATTAACAAGTTGCAGTAATGCAGTTGGTGAAGTGTCTAATAAATTTGAGCATCCTGTATGCTAATTTCCAGAAGTGTGATATATTGTAAAATTTTCAGTTTTGAGAGGGTCACATGCAGAGCAAATTACAGAAAATGCGGCACACATGACCTCCCCTGCTAAGGAACAGGTGTAGCAGAAAATCTATTGTGAATAGCTACCAATTACTTTCTCAGGGAAGATTGTGCAAAATTTCAAAAGTCTCAAATGTCACTGAAACATTTATTTCTCCAGACTTTGCTCAAGCGGCACATTATTGATTAGCAATTATGTTTTTCTGTTATGTCGAGTCATAATGTATTAGTATTTTAAGGCCATAACAAAAGTTCATCTAAGACAACTCAAGCACTCATTTGCTGAAGCATAATGTTTTTTTGACACCCACAATGTATTTCGTTTTAATAGCGAATGTATTCAGTATTAAAGCATGCCAACGCAAAATAATTTCTGCAACAAAATTGAAAAAATGTATAGTATTAATGGTTTATTATAATAAAATATATTATCTTTTATTTTTTAAAGGGCTAAAACAGTGTTCCCCAACTCAAGTCCTCAAGGCCCACCAACAGTGCATGTTTTCAGGATTTCCTTAGTATTTGACAGTTGGTAATTTAATCTCCTGCACAGTTCAACTGTCAAATGCTAAGGAAATCCTGAAGACCTGCACTGTTGGTGGGCCTTGAGGACTGGAGTTGGGGACCTCTGGAATAAAACATGAAAAATAATTTTAAAAGTTTTGATATTTTATGTTGTTAAACACTATGGAGAGCTGCTGCTGAAATTGCTAATTAAAACCTAGTGTATAACTAACCTCATTACAACTGCAGTGAATATGGGCCGGATCTGTTCACCTGATGTCTCCTCTCCGCCTCTTCTGGTCGTTTGCAAAAAGAATAAGGATGAATGAAATTTAGGATCACAGTATGGAGCTCTTTTGTTTGTGACTGCAAATTGATACTGAGATGTAGAAAGCGTCCTCAAGAATGGCTGGCAGCGATGATTCTGCTGCTGCTCACGGTATTATGTACTGGGATAGATATGAGGAGTGTATCACATGCTGCAATTGGATAAGTGGAGTGCAATACACTGGGATTAGATACAGAGCTCATTGTAGTTTATTACAGGCTGGGATTATTTATAGGGCTCAGTGAAGAGTATCACTCAGGATGAGATTAGATACGCAATAGGTAAAGTATAGAATTATTATTATTATTATTTATTTATAGAGCACCATTGATTCCATGGTGCTGTACATTAGAAAGGGTTACATACAAACAAGTTAAAAATACAATGAACAAACTAACAGTGACAAACTGATATGGATGGGAAAGAGGACCCTGCCCTTGCTGATTTACATTCTATAGGGCAGTGGGGAGAGATACCATAGGTTGGGTCTGCTCTGGTGGTGGTGGAGCGCCGGGTCCAGTGGAGGCGTGGTGGCACTGTGGTCATTGCAGGCTGTAGGCTGTTTTGAATAGATGGGTTTTCAGGTTCCGCTTGCAGGTTTTGAGTGTGGGAATAGTTGGACATTTTGGGGTGCAGAATTCCAGAGGATGGGGTATGCTCAAGCGAAGTCTTGCAGGCAGTTGGATGAGGAATGTACAAGTGTGGAGGAAAGGAGGAGGTCTTGGGAGGATCGAAGATTACAGGTTGGATGATATCATGAGATTAGTTCAGAGATATATGGGGGGGGACAGATTGTGGATGGCTTTGTAAGAAAAAGTTACTAGTTTGAATTGGATACACTGGGGAATTGGGAGCCAGTGGAGGGATTTGCAGAGGGAAGAAGTGGAGAAACAGTGAGGAGAGAGGTGAATTAGTCGGGCAGCAGAGTTAAGGACAGATTAGAGAGGCGTGAGAGTGTTAGCAGGGAGACCACAGAGGAGGAGGTTGCTGTAGTCGAGACCGGAGATTATGAGAGCATGCACTAATAGTTTAGTAGATTGAGGGTAGAGGAAAGGATGAATTCTGGAAATATTTTTTGAGTTGGAGGCGGCAGAAGGTGGCGAGGGCTTTGATGTGTGGTTTGAAGGATAAGGCAGAGTCAAGGGTTACTCCAAGACAACGGGTTTCAGGTACAGGGCAAAGTGTGATGTAATTTATTGTAATAGATAGATCGAGTAAAGTAGAGGCGCCAAATGGGGAAAAGATGATGAGTTTGGTTTTGTCTATGTTTAGTTTAAGGAAGATATGGCTGATAGACAATCTGGCATTATGGACGTCAGAGAGGTGACGTCTGGGCCAGAAAGGTAGATCTGTGTGTCGTCAGCGTACAGGTGGTACTGGAAACCATGGGACTTTATGAGTTGCCTTAGGCCAAGGGTATAGATGGAAAAAAGAATGTGTGTCCACTTCTATAAGAGTAGTGGTGTAATATGACCCTGCTCCTTCCACTTCTATGGGAGCAGTAGTGTAATGTGTGACCCTGCTCCTTTCACTGCTATGGGAGCAGTGAGGTAATGTGCGACCCCACTCCATCAAATTCTTTTGGAGTAGTAGTGTAATATGTGACAGTTCTATATCCACTTTTTTTGGGAGTAGTTAATATTATGGGCATTATATACATTGCTCTGGGGCATTAGTGACATGAATCTGGGGGGTATCAAATGTGATGGCATTAGATTATCCATTCTGGGATCATCACGTGATGGCAATAGATACATACCCTCTTTCGATCCAAAAATGCACTAGGTCTTATTTTCAGGGAATGTCTTATTTTTCCATCATCCCCCTCCAAGCCCCAATACACCCATGCAGCCCCCAATATCCCCACCATCCCCTTGCATCCCAGTATTCCCATGCAATATTCCCCTCATCTTATTTTAGGGGAAACAGGGTAGTTCTGGCATGTATCACTGATGATGGACATTAGATACACGTCTATGGGATGTATCACACATGATAGATATTAGATACATGGATCTGGGACATATCATGCATGATTGGCATTGGATGCAGGGCTCTGGGACGTATCATGCATGATTGGCATTAGAAGAAAGGCTCTGGGGTGTATCACGCATGATGGAATTAGACATCACAGCAGCTTTATGTCAATATACATTGTATACACAAAGCTGTGGTGTGGGTATGGTTATACGTAGCTCAAAATCTTATATCTGCTGCATCTTCAGCAGAGAAAATTTTATTTCTATCATAACTGCTGCACCCAAGACTGTCCAGACCCATCATCAATTCCCCTCCCCTCGCCGCACAGAAAGCACACCAACAACAGCTACTTTTTCAATACTTTAATGAGAGGTATCAACATAACACCTTACTCATGACTTGTTGTAAAACACTTTCATTGTGTATTACTTTTTTCTTTTGTGGATAAATCAAAGGCCGCAGCTCAAGCAAGGCACAAATCCGCCAGATCACGTGAGTGCAGGAGTCGTCTGCCACTGGCCGTCCAGCGCAGGATAACTCTCAAATCACTCTCTCCACTGCTGCGACAACCTCAAAATTCCAATAACAGGGAGGGAGGGTGGGAAACTGCTCTTTGGGCAAGCAGCAGGGGACAAGACAAGATGGCTGAAACCCAGAGCATATATAACAGGTGGGGGTGGTTAGGCAAATAAGGGGGGTGTGACAGACAAACAAATCAGCCACTGTAAGGCGAGGAGGAGGGGGAGAGAGGAATTAACCCCATGAGGGCTGGACAGTCAGGTGGCAGTGGGTAATCCACAGTGCCACACAGACTGTCCAGACCCATCATCAATTCCCCTCCCTCGCCGCACAGAAAGCACACCAACAACAGTTACTTTTTCAATACTTTAATGAGAGGTATCAACATAACACCTTACTCATGACTTGTTGTAAAACACTTTCATTGTGTATTACTTTTTTTTTTTGTGGATAAATCAAAGGCCGCAGCTCAAGCAAGGCACAAATCCGCCAGATCACGTGAGTGCAGGAGTCGTCTGCCACTGGCCGTCCAGCGCAGGATAACTCTCAAATCACTCTCTCCACCGCCACGGAGGAGCGAAGGCAACGCCTGAGCTGCGACCCCCACCAGGAGAGAGCACAAGGCTTGTTCAAAACCAACCCGGAGCACGGACAAGAAAATGTCGGTCCAATACCATGCAGATGTACTCCGTTAGACAGCTTCGAGAAACTAGGGTCAGATTCTAGCCGCAAATGCAATACTGATGTATACCAATGCAGTTGGCAATGATAAGTATTACATCCCCTTGAATTAACGAAAAATTAGAAAGCGGCTATCAAGGTACGCCAATCATATACTGGCACAAAAATCCATCCAGACGCCTGGCTGGACTATGCTGGGAACGACCATGCGAATAACTGACTCCAATTCAAAAATAAAAACGTGGAATTTAACCATAATAGCTCTTGTATATTACAACAGCTCCACAGGGTAAAACAAGGCCGAGGATGCCATAAACCATGTGGATGATGAGGGCGAGCAGGCCGGAAAGGGGCCTAGCAATTACACTACTTCGAGTGTCGTTCAACACCATTTTATCTCCTTCCTTCCTCATGAAACTTCGAGCCCAAAAACCAAATGATCTTCCTCCGGCGGAATTTTCTACCCACCGAGCGGCCCAGATATAGAAATACACCGTATACACCATGGCACAAGATCTTCTTACTAAGGACCGACACCATCTGAAAAGAAACAACAGTTAGCAATCTCACCATCGCACAAAACATTATTGTAAAGAAATGCCTCTCGTTCTTCCACTTTCTTTTATTTTTTTATTTTTTTTTTTTTAATTTTTTTTTTTATTATTATTTAATACATTCTTTATGATTCACTTTTCCGAGAGAAGGATTGTAAGGTTCACGCTAGCAGCAAGCCACAATCATCAGTGCTAGCAAAACAAACGCCCAGAACAGATCACCCACCCGTAATGGCTCAGCATAACCCGCATTCACTTCAAGCCTTGAAACACCTAAACAACTCAATTCCTAAACTATACTCAGACACACCGGGGCGGCACCAACGTATACCCATATACACATATATATATATATATATACACGCATACATATACCCAAATACACGCACTCTTATATCCGTGTACTCCCGTACACACCTGAATACCCATATGAACGCGCGTCACCCACACCCGTACCCACTACTTATACATACCATACCAAAGTATTCCCCACAATCACTCCAATAATAACATTCGCTAACAGATTCACACCTTAGCAATTCGCCCCAATATCAGAAACTCAAAGAAGGATGCTGCGCAGACCACACACTGGCTCTACACATTGAATCACCCATGCATGCGCGGTTTAGTAACAACTCCTACCCAACTGAATGGATTCCAGATTCCTAGGGAAGAAAATGACACCCCCATCAACATGTATGAGGGTAGAAAACGTGACAGTGGGGGGTCCGTAGAAAGCGCCCAATTTCGAAGCCGTAAGTCGTGGCCAAAAGCAGCCTGGTAATAACACTGTAACAATACTTCCGATAAATAAATAGCAAGACATGTCATTCACACCGAACCTGCTACCTCCCCTGCCATGCCTTTATTGTCAACAAACTGCTAATGAATATTTAACGCCGAGCTGGACAAACCTGGGGTTACCGGCATGCAATGGAACGACCAGTAGCGTTCAATATTAAGGAATCCTAGAACAAACTGGATAAACCCCACTATGTATCCCGTGTAGAGCAGATCTTACCCTAAGTTCCGCAGGAACAGATCACTGGCAATATCCGGAGTATGGCACCCTCCAGATAAAGAACAGGTAATCAAGCAGCTTCCCTTTCAGCATCATTAAATAGATCCAGAATGCCATAAGCTCCACAGTATCAGGAAAAAACTGCCCATGACCACAGATGGGTTCCAGCACCTTCAGAGAGAAACCGGTCAATAAACACTTTCCAGTTTAGCAGTAGTACACAATTCCCGGAATTCTGAAATGAAACAAACACAAATCAGGTACCGCATTACTGATAACCCAAGCATGACAGCCCCTAAACGTAATGTCAAAGGTCATCATATTACATCTACAATCTTGTCAGATCCTTGACCCAGAGCGACAAACTAGGTGTTATCCTGCAGACCTCACACCTGACGTATCGGGATACAGCTGAGGTGCTCCAGAAACCAATACCAATGACTAGAATTAGACAGAGGTGCATATGCCACTCGCCAGAATGAAATAGACCAGCATTTTATGAGTTCAAAATCAACTCTAAAACCTAAAGAGCCCTCAGAAACAAAGTGAAGTGTGCTTTTTTGCGCATATTTTTTTTTTTTTTAAATTTATTTATTTATTTATTTATTTATTTATTTTTTTTTTTTTTTAAATAATTCATTTTACCAGTCCCAAAAGAACAGATACGGACACTTAACCAAGCAAAGCTCATTCAGCAATGTACCATACCTTGCTTTCATGTGAAAAACAACTTTCGACCTGGCGCACCGGCTGTGCACGTATTTTTTTATTTTTTTTATTTATTTATGTAATTAAATTAATTATTTATATAACTTTTATGGTATGTCCTATGAACAATATCCCGTAGGATGGGTTTGAAGTTTTCCAAGTACATCTTGGTGTATAACAACCGCTTATGCAGTGGGGCGCAAGACGCCCCCATGCTGGCTGGTGATGACTAATGGGAAAATTCTACGCATTAATCAACCGGCGTGCAGGGCATCTACCCCGAGGTAGTTTAAATGGGCAAGAGAAACAGGGGAATCACCTGCGGAATTTTATTTCATTTATCTATATATATATATTTATTTAATTTTTTTTTTTTTTTTTTGATTGAAAAACAAACCACAAAAACTATTATCGGAGATTATCTTCTGAACCTGACAAATTGGTTTGGCTTCGGGAAGAATTGCACCCGGCACAACATGACCCAAAATTCCTATGGGAAGCGCAGGCATGTGATTGTCTCTAAGAAACATCAGGAATCGTGATAACGTGTCAATCGTCCGATGGATGAAGCAGGAGGAGGGCAGTACAGGCGCGTTGGAGGGTCAAAAGGAGACCGGATTGGTCACCAGTGGCTGGACAGCCTCAAATATAAAGAATTGCGTGGCCTGGGGTGAAAAAGAACTACAGAACGCCTCACCGGTAGGGATGAGCGAGTCTACTCGCTAGGACTCGTTACTCGGCGATTCTTAAGGGACTCGCTGGACTCGGTAATCGGCGAGTCTTTTAGCGAATACTCGCTCAGTAACGAGTCCAATGCAAGTCAATGGCAATCTTAGTTTTGTCAGAGTTTACTTTATCTCACTCGCTAGACTCGCTAGACTCGCTCTATCACATCGCTATATAGCTTGAATCTCCCCAAACAGCAGCGAGTCTGAGCGAGTCTACGAGTCCGAATCCTAGCGAGTCTGCGATTCCGAGTCCTGTATTCTCTATTCGGGACTCGCGAATCCAGAATCTTTTATGTTACTAGTCAGCATTGCGTGTTAGGTCAGAAAACTTGTGAAGATAGCCAATCATAGTCAGTAATGCCATAGCAGCTTTGGTTGTGTCAGGACTATGATTGGCTGCTGTCCATCGTGATGCCTATGTCATCTATGACAGGCAAGGCAGTATATAAGGCTTGCCCCCGCCATTTTGGGCACATTGCTGAGAAGAGCTGACCTAGTGCAGGGAGACTTGGAGCAGATCTAGGGACAGTTAGGCATGTAGGAGTCACATATAACCCAAAAGTTCTTTTCAGAACTAACAGGACGGAGTGTAGGAGTCAAGATTCCTCACACATAACCCAAAAGTTCTTTTCAGAACTACCAGGACGGAGGATTGCTGTACAGGACTGTAAGGAAGGGAGATAGGAGCAGCCTTACAGTGAATACAGCACCATCCTCATAGCTTAGTTCACCCAGCTTTCCGCAGAGCTGTAATCCTAAGCTTTTTCTTATTTTTGGCACTAGTCTACCAAATAATTTTGGTGCCATTTTTCCACAAAAAATTTCCTGTGCCAGTGCGTTGCTGTACGGTGTCCTGCCTGCAGCTCGCACGGTACTTGTAAACTTGCACGCAGCCAGCACCGCAGCCTAACAGTGCCTGGTTGTGCGTACTAAACAATTTTTTCCTGTGCCAGTGCGTTGCTGTACGGTGTCCTGCCTGCAGCTCGCACGGTACTTGTAAACTTGCACGCAGCCAGCACCGCAGCCTAACAGTGCCTGGTTGTGCGTACTAAACAATTTTTTCCTGTGCCAGTGCGTTGCTGTACGGTGTCCTGCCTGCAGCTCGCACGGTACTTGTAAACTTGCACGCAGCCAGCACCGCAGCCTAACAGTGCCTGGTTGTGCGTACTAAACAATTTTTTCCTGTGCCAGTGCGTTGCTGTACGGTGTCCTGCCTGCAGCTCGCACGGTACTTGTAAACTTGCACGCAGCCAGCACCGCAGCCTAACAGTGCCTGGTTGTGCGTACTAAACAATTTTTTCCTGTGCCAGTGCGTTGCTGTACGGTGTCCTGCCTGCAGCTCGCACGGTACTTGTAAACTTGCACGCAGCCAGCACCGCAGCCTAACAGTGCCTGGTTGTGCGTACTAAACAATTTTTTCCTGTGCCAGTGCGTTGCTGTACGGTGTCCTGCCTGCAGCTCGCACGGTACTTGTAAACTTGCACGCAGCCAGCACCGCAGCCTAACAGTGTTTGGTTCTGCGTACTAAACAATTTTTTCCTGTGCCAGTGCGTTGCTGTACGGTGTCCTGCCTGCAGCTCGCACGGTACTTGTAAACTTGCACGCAGCCAGCACCGCAGCCTAACAGTGCCTGGTTGTGCGTACTAAACAATTTTTTCCTGTGCCAGTGCGTTGCTGTACGGTGTCCTGCCTGCAGCTCGCACGGTACTTGTAAACTTGCACGCAGCCAGCACCGCAGCCTAACAGTGCCTGGTTGTGCGTACTAAACAATTTTTTCCTGTGCCAGTGCGTTGCTGTACGGTGTCCTGCCTGCAGCTCGCACGGTACTTGTAAACTTGCACGCAGCCAGCACCGCAGCCTAACAGTGCCTGGTTGTGCGTACTAAACAATTTTTTTCCTGTGCCAGTGCGTTGCTGTACGGTGTCCTGCCTGCAGCTCGCACGGTACTTGTAAACTTGCACGCAGCCAGCACCGCAGCCTAACAGTGCCTGGTTCTGCGTACTAAACAATTTTTTCCTGTGCCAGTGCGTTGCTGTACGGTGTCCTGCCTGCAGCTCGCACGGTACTTGTAAACTTGCACGCAGCCAGCACCGCAGCCTAACAGTGCCTGGTTGTGCGTACTAAACAATTTTTTCCTGTGCCAGTGCGTTGCTGTACGGTGTCCTGCCTGCAGCTCGCACGGTACTTGTAAACTTTCACGCAGCCAGCACCGCAGCCTAACAGTGCCTGGTTCTGCGTACTAAACAATTTTTTCCTGTGCCAGTGCGTTGCTGTACGGTGTCCTGCCTGCATCTCGCACGGTACTTGTAAACTTGCACGCAGCCAGCACCGCAGCCTAACAGTGCCTGGTTCTGCGTACTAAACAATTTTTTCCTGTGCCAGTGCGTTGCTGTACGGTGTCCTGCCTGCAGCTCGCACGGTACTTGTAAACTTGCACGCAGCCAGCACCGCAGCCTAACAGTGCCTGGTTGTGCGTACTAAACAATTTTTTCCTGTGCCAGTGCGTTGCTGTACGGTGTCCTGCCTGCAGCTCGCACGGTACTTGTAAACTTGCACGCAGCCAGCACCGCAGCCTAACAGTGCCTGGTTGTGCGTACTAAACAATTTTTTCCTGTGCCAGTGCGTTGCTGTACGGTGTCCTGCCTGCAGCTCGCACGGTACTTGTAAACTTGCACGCAGCCAGCACCACAGCCTAACAGTGCCTGGTTGTGCGTACTAAACAATTTTTTCCTGTGCCAGTGCGTTGCTGTACGGTGTCCTGCCTGCAGCTCGCACGGTACTTGTAAACTTGCACGCAGCCAGCACCGCAGCCTAACAGTGCCTGGTTGTGCGTACTAAACAATTTTTTCCTGTGCCAGTGCGTTGCTGTACGGTGTCCTGCCTGCAGCTCGCACGGTACTTGTAAACTTGCACGCAGCCAGCACCGCAGCCTAACAGTGCCTGGTTGTGCGTACTAAACAATTTTTTCCTGTGCCAGTGCGTTGCTGTACGGTGTCCTGCCTGCAGCTCGCACGGTACTTGTAAACTTTCACGCAGCCAGCACCGCAGCCTAACAGTGCCTGGTTCTGCGTACTAAACAATTTTTTCCTGTGCCAGTGCGTTGCTGTACGGTGTCCTGCCTGCATCTCGCACGGTACTTGTAAACTTGCACGCAGCCAGCACCGCAGCCTAACAGTGCCTGGTTGTGCGTACTAAACAATTTTTTCCTGTGCCAGTGCGTTGCTGTACGGTGTCCTGCCTGCAGCTCGCACGGTACTTGTAAACTTGCACGCAGCCAGCACCGCAGCCTAACAGTGCCTGGTTGTGCGTACTAAACAATTTTTTCCTGTGCCAGTGCGTTGCTGTACGGTGTCCTGCCTGCAGCTCGCACGGTACTTGTAAACTTGCACGCAGCCAGCACCGCAGCCTAACAGTGCCTGGTTGTGCGTACTAAACAATTTTTTCCTGTGCCAGTGCGTTGCTGTACGGTGTCCTGCCTGCAGCTCGCACGGTACTTGTAAACTTGCACGCAGCCAGCACCGCAGCCTAACAGTGCCTGGTTGTGCGTACTAAACAATTTTTTCCTGTGCCAGTGCGTTGCTGTACGGTGTCCTGCCTGCAGCTCGCACGGTACTTGTAAACTTGCACGCAGCCAGCACCGCAGCCTAACAGTGCCTGGTTCTGCGTACTAAACAATTTTTTCCTGTGCCAGTGCGTTGCTGTACGGTGTCCTGCCTGCAGCTCGCACGGTACCTTCCATCTGTCTTAAAATATCTTAGCCTCTAGTGTGTACCTTTCACGAAATAGTACCTGCTACTTGTTTTACAAGCCCCCAGAAAGCCACCAGAAATTATAAAATGTCACACAAAAAACCAAATCCCAAAAAAAGTCTTGCTAAGGGACAGGGACGAGGTACAGGCATTGGTAGTCGTGGCCAACTATCCACCAGTTCGGGCAGACAGACGAGGATTGATCGATCGTTCCTCCTGTCTAACTTTCCCTGTCAGGAAAGTAAACGAGTATTGAGGCCGGAAGACGAACAGCATCTAACGTCTTGGCTGGCAGACAAGACCTCAACAACAGGTTCTTGCAGCACTCAAGGTTCCTTGAGCACTGTGTCTACTGTTGGTACATACCATGCTGGGTCATCTAATCCACAACCTCTTCACAGTCCCTCAGACCAACAGCAGCCCCATGAAAATGTTGACACAGACATGGGTCACTCAGATGACTTATTTGGTACATATAATCCTTTACATGAATCCGGTTTGCCAGACTCCGTAGTAGATGAGATACTTGATGAAGAATTGTCCAATCATGGACAAGTTTTAGAGACACCCCGGCCACATGAACGTGTCTTTCAGCAAAGTCTTAGACCGTCTCAGGAGTTGGAGGATGATGATGATGAGACAGTGACACACTTGTCATCTGGGGAGCAAAATCTATCTTGTTATCGGGAAGATTTAGAAGAGGAAGGGGTTGATGATGAGACAACTGATCCCACGTGGAATGTTGCGATGCAGAGCCAGCAGAGCAGCACGGAGGAAGAAAGTGTGTATGTCCCACCAACAAAGGCACCAAGGCCTACTCCTCCCACCAGAACTGAAAGAGTCACCACTGTTGCCCAAAATGTGTCCACTGTGGCTCAAAATTTGTCAACTGTTGGACAAAATGTCTCAAATGTGGGCCTCAGTAATCCCTCAGGGAGTACAGTCAAGCCTAGAGGTCGGTCAGCCACTGTGTGGAAATTTTTTAAAGATGGGCCTTCTCAAGAAAATGTGGTCATCTGTACCATCTGCCATGCAAGGCTAAGCAGAGGCCACGGGAAAGGAAACCAGAGCACCAGCAGTATGCGGAAGCACATGGCTGGTCAGCACCCTATTCAGTGGTCAAAAGTGCAGCCTTCCACAACAGTGTCATCTGACCCAAAGACTGCGACGGTAACTCAGATACGTCCGTCACAATCAAGTGTTGCTGAAGCTGGTCCAGCTGATATGTACTCATCACAAGCAGCGGTTGCAGAGAGACTGAACACGAGTGCAGACAGTTCTCGGTCAGCAACATCCTTACAGTTATCAGTGACACAGCTGTACGAAAGGAAGCAGAAATACCACTCTTCCCACCCATTAGCCAAAAAAATAAATGCCCAGATAGCTAAGTTGTTAGCAGTCGAGATGTTGCCGTTTAGGCTTGTGGGTACAGACTCTTTCCGTGAGCTTTTGGCTGTGGCAGTACCACGCTACTCGGTTCCAAGCCGCCACTACTTTTCACGTTGTGCCGTCCCCCGCGTTACATGAGCATGTCATTAACAACCTCAAGCGTGCCCTCACCAACGCTGTAACCGGGAAAGTACACCTTACTACGGACACGTGGACAAGCAGTTCAGGACAGGGCCGGTACATCTCGCTCACCGCGCATTGGATCAACGTTGTGGAGAGTGTGCCAAACGATGTTAGTGTTACATCAAACATCCTACCCACACCACGGATAGCTGGCACAACCTCATTCAGGGTCTCTGCATCATCCTATATGTCCACTACCCCATCTTCCGCTTCCTCGACCAATCCTCAATTGCCCTCAACATCACGGCCAAGTTGGGAGGTTTGCTGCAGTGCTTCAGCAAGACGCCAACAGGCTCTGCTGAAGCTGATCTGTTTAGGTCACACACCGCACACTGCAGTAGAGCTGTTGAAAGGTCTGAAGCAACAGACAGATGAGTGGCTATCCCCACTCCAACTCCAGACCGGTCTCGTGGTGAGCGACAATGGTCGTAACCTAGTGGCTGCACTAAAGCTCGGAAACCTTGTGCACGTGCCTTGCATGGCTCACGTGCTGAATATAGTAGTGCAGAAATTCCTGCGTACATACCCAGAGCTATGTGACCTACTGGAGAAGGTGCGTCGAGTTTGTGCACATTTTCGTCATTCGTCAACAGCGGTTGGAAAACTTTCATTGCTTCAAAAGCAATTGAATTTGCCCAACCACAGACTCATTTGTGACATGCCGACACGATGGAACTCTACATTCCATATGTTATCGAGGATCAATGAGCAGCAGAGGGCAATATCCGAGTATCAGTTGCAACATGCCCGTCAGACCGGCAGTCAGCCACGACATATTAGTACAATGGAGTGGGTGTGGATCGCTGACACATCTGAGGTTCTTGATAATTTTGACTACTGCACAAAACTGGTGAGCGGTGATCAGTCCATCATCAGTGTCACTATACCCATGCTGTGTCTGCTGAAAGAATCCCTCATTAATCAGAAAAATGAAGCATTGAGAGCCCAGCAGATGGCTATGGAGCCAGATTTAAACAGCGCAGTACCTAGCCAGCAAAGCCAGTATGACCAGGCAACAATGGCTCCTGAGGAGGAACAGGAGCAAGACGATGAAGAGGATTTATTTTTTGTTGGTGCCGATGTCAACCCAGATGGTACTCACAACCCCAGCTTTGTGTCTGTCCACCATGGGTGGCCTGGAGAGGAGGAGGCGGAGACAGACTTTGCGGATACAATGGGTATTGAACATCGTTCTGAGGACACTGAAGACATGACTCTATGCAGCTTAGGACACATGGCTGACTTCATGTTGACTTGTCTGCTAGAAGACCCACGAGTGATTAACATATTGCACAACGACCTCTACTGGTTGGCCACCTTTCTGGACCCACGTTATAAAGATAAATTCACCTCGCTGCTGTTTCAGTCACCACGTGGCTTGACAATTGACTATTTCAAGAGGGTTCTTGTGGATAATATGCTTCGAATATCACCGTCAGACAACACTCTGCCCATAGTTAGCAACTCTGTGCAACAGCAGCCTTTGGTCGGGGCACAATCATCCACGCTGTCCAGAAGAGATGCTGGAAAGATGTCCGCAAAGTGGGCTATGTTCAATAAGCCATCGAACCTGCAGCGCCATGTTGCTCCAGTAACCATCTCGCGGAGACAGAAACTTACCAACATGGTACAAGAATACTTAAGTGACAGTACCTGCTTCCTGACTGATGCCGCAGTCCCGTTTAATTACTGGGTCTCCAAGCTCCACACTTGGACAGAGCTCTCGTTGTATGCCTTGGAGGTGCTGGCATGCCCTGCAGCTAGTGTGACATCAGAGCGGGTTTTCAGTGCCGCTGGGGGTATCATAACTGATACCAGGACACGTCTTACTCCAGAGAATGCAGACAGGCTTACTCTAATTAAGTTTAATAGGAACTGGATTTCACAAGACTTCTTGAGCCCTGAAGACGACAGTACTCAGAGCTGAAGTGCCACGTTCAACATCAATATGATATAATTAATCATTGTATTATATTGTGTCTTTTTGGTACAAGCAGTATGTACAAGACCAGTAACGATTTGCGTAACCATGTTCCTGCAACCTGGTAATGAGGCTGCTTCATCTTAAACCAACACTACACCTTAACTTCGGTTTCATTAACCATCACAACACCTTTTCACAAGGAATCAACCTTTATTTTCTGTTAGCAAACATTTAAAAGCCCCTTGGGCTAATTTTTTGAGCCACCCTGGCTAACAAGCTGATCATGGCCCTTAGGCCTGCATTTATACCCAAAATGCCAAACAGCCCCTTGGGCTAATTTTTTGAGCCACCATGGCTAACAAGCTGATCATGGCCCTTAGGCCTGCATTTATACCCAAAATGCAAAACAGCCCCTTGGGCTAATTTTTTGAGCCAACATGGCTAACAAGCTGATCATGGCCCTTAGGCCTGCATTTATACCCAAAATGCCAAACAGCCCCTTGGGCTAATTTTTTGAGCCACCATGGCTAACAAGCTGATCATGGCCCTTAGGCCTGCATTTATACCCAAAATGCCAAACAGCCCCTTGGGCTAATTTTTTGAGCCACCATGGCTAACAAGCTGATCATGGCCCTTAGGCCTGCATTTATACCCAAAATGCCAAACAGCCCCTTGGGCTAATTTTTTGAGCCACCATGGCTAACAAGCTGATCATGGCCCTTAGGCCTGCATTTATACCCAAAATGCCAAACAGCCCCTTGGGCTAATTGTTTGAGGCAACAAGCCTATGCCTGCATCGAAGACGTTGCTTGTACTATGATCCTGCTGTAGCCTGGCGAAGGGTCCCACTCTACGCTACGGAGATAACGCATAGACGTTGTGTGTTGCAAGTAGACGTCCCAGCCTCTCGCATCTGTGTTCCTAGTGTTGTTAACATACCGAGTCATTAAGTAACCCCCCCCAAACACAGGTACTATTTCTTTGTTAGCAACATTGCTATGTGCAGTAATGATTTTACACGTACTAACCAAGGTGCCCTCATGCGTCATGCAGGCCGTAAAGTACTTGCTAATGATGATGACTTTAAGGCCACCCACAAAACAACCTGCACATCCATTCCCTGAAAAAAGACAGACACAAAGCATTTTTTTTTTAAATCTGTATTATTATGCCTTAATGGCAAAGATGTCAGATTTTTTTTTTTTTTTTTTTTTTTTTTTTTTTTTTTTTTTTAAGCTTTCGAAAAGCAACCGAAAAAAACAGAAATAAAGATGTAAAAAGTGCAAACATGCACTATTTACATTAACAAACAAAAAAAAAAAAAGTTGAACCTACAGCTGGTGGTAGGTGGGACGATTGTGTGGGGTAGCCTCTACACCACCACCATCACCCTGGTCATGGAGGAGGTCCAGGGCCCCATGGATAGCCTCCCCCACTGCTTCTAACCCTGTAGGTTGGGTCACCTGGGCAGGTCTCTCTAAATGGCCTTGGGTTGGGAGGTGCATGTGGGTTGGCCAGAAAGGTTGGTACGGCCTCTGGGTTGCCACATAGCTGTCCCGCCGTGGTGTCTGCCTGTCCAGAATGTTTGCACCAGATTGCTGCCACCCCTCCAAATATGAAAAGACCTGGCCAGGGTGGTTTGGAGGCCGACATGCATCGATGACAATATGTATGGCTGACCATGCCCGCAGTCGTCTCTCGAATGGAATGTCATCCAAGAACGGTAGGAGACTGCGGGCAAAGTCAGCATTACTTTGTGCACGATTTTCTGGCCCTGCAACAACCTCCTCTGGCGGCCGGACATGCCCCAAAGCTGGGGTTGGTGCTGGTGGCGGCGGTGGTGTTGGTGCTGGTGGCGGCGGTGGTGGTGGTGGTGTTGTTGCTGGTGGCGGCGGTGGTGGTGGTGTTTGTGCTGGTGGCGGCGGCGGTGGTGGTGTTGGAGCTGGTGGCGGCGGCGGTGGTGGTATTCCACCAGCTTGGCCTTGGTCCTCCACTTCCGGGGCTTCTGGGGCCTCCCTCGCCTGTTCAGGCAGCTGTTGTGGTGCACGGCGCCTGCGGTAGTGAACCTCTCTGTGGGTAAAGGCCAAAAAAGTTTGGTGAATGCATTGCATTTATAAACAAAAACATAGGTCAAACATTAAGTTGCACGCTTTTTTGACTGTGTATCAGTGTGTTCTGAATCAGATATTTTTTATTATTATTAAAGAATAACCAACTCTACATAACATAAAGGAATACGTCACTTGGTTTGCTAATTCCATAATAATACATAATTTTTCCACACATTATTAACCCCCCCCCCATCCCATGTAATCTAGACGATCAATAACACCAATGTTTCACATGACAAAAAAACGTCCACCTGACTTCACTTTTAACTTGACATACTTAATTTACCAAACTTTTAGGTTACATCAGCTATATAAACCAGTGAAGGGGTTCAAACGTATACAATATATATATATAATATAATATTTAATATAATACAATATATATAATAATGACTATTCAGCCACTATCTCCATCCACTTCTTTCTCAACCCTCGTCCATGGCTCCCATATCTGTGTATTCTGTCTTTTCATTGTTGACCTTAAGATTGAATTGCAGCCAATAAATTAGGACATTTTGGCTCATGCCTCAACCAATATTCTATGTGTGGGTAGTGTTGGTCCTCGATTTTTTGACATTACATTTGAAATTTAACCATTTGTCTGCCCAATTACACTGTGCCCTGCCTTAGGCAGGACAGCTATTTAGGCACTTGAAGACATATTAGTGGCCACAAGTATAGCATTTACTTTTTGTTGTAACTTTATGTGGACAAAGCTATAGCCTGACACTTAGAGGCAAACACATTCTTCAGGGTTGCTTACCATCAGATGGACAGTAAAAGACGCAGTGTGGGCGACCTTGGTTTCAAAGCACATAACCCACATCTATAGGGCAGGTGAGCAAGACAGTAAATGTAGTCATGCAGCATAGGTGACACATGAGCATTCGGCGTTAGTGGCCTACACTCCTTGTTGCTGCCATGTATGCTAATCAGGAATGTCTTGGTAAATAAACCCCACAAAACATATGGCTTGGATTTTGAAACGACTGTAATGGACATAGAGTATGGGGGTGTTTTTGATCAGCAGGTCACACATCGTTGGTGCCAAACAAGGTGGTATTCCCAGATGGACAGTTTTACAATTATTCCAACGGGGCCGAACACAAAGCCGGGAACAGCAAGGGCAAACTTCTTGTTTCCTAAAGGACCTTGTACATAAAAGGCTGTTGCACTGAAAATATGGCCCCCTTAAGTTTAATTTTATACAGCATTAATAGACTATGTTTTTCGAAGGATTCTTAATGTAGCCATCAGTTAACAACAAAACAATTAAATTCACATGTGGATCCTAATATCTACACCATCACCTTGCAGCCACAAATATACCCATGGCCAAACTCACCCACACATATTTGTAGTGATACAGGGTATGTCCTGAAATGTGTATGACTGTGTAAACAATCAGGGATGGTGTACAAACAGTTTAGTGCAAAAGGGGTATATCCTTACAACGTTATTTAGCCTAAAAAACACCCACAATTAAACGTGTAGGGATGTATGTGGCCCTTATGCAAGTGGAGGGAGGCCATTAGGAACACATACAAATGATGCTTACGACAGGCAAACCAGACAAGGCCACACACCTTAGAGGCCATTGCAGGGAAGAACATGGCTTTGTTCCACAAACATGCCAACAATAAGAGCTAATTGTGAGGTCACGGAACATTGTGTCTGCCCACCCTGCTTATTTGTCCCAACGTCACAATGTGAATATAAATGTGTATGTCCTGGATCACTGCCAAAGGTAATAGAAATCTGTTGCACCATGGCAGAAACAAACCCCAATGTGGGTATGTAAACCAGCATACTCATTATAGAGCTTCATACGTACACTGTGTGCCCTCGTGGACAGGGTCCTCTCCTCTTGTACCTGTACGACCTGATTGTCTTCCTTTACTGTTTTTTGTAGTTAACCATTATCCTCATGTAAAGTGCCATGAGACCTAATGGCGCTATATAAATAAATTATAATAATAGTAGAGAACAGTGCTGCAGACACATACCTTGGCATACGGGCCACCGGTCCAAGGAAGGACAGCCGGTCATAGTGTTTGTATATCAGCTCTGGAGCTGCTCCCGGGTCCCCCTCTGCGATCTGGCGATATTGTTTGCGATGTTGATCGCGGCAGCTCCTCCAACGTTTTTGAAGATGGTCAACTGTGAAATGATTTCAAACCGGGTTTAGACATGTGTAATATTTGAAACACCAAAAGTTTGTGTACAAATCAACAATAACATTTTATTCATGTTGTGTGTGTAATGTGTATACAAGGCACAGTGACACGACAGTGTGGAACATCATCAACAGCATTACGGACATTGAGCTCACGTGGACACTATCACAAATGAGGCAGGTCACATGTCGACGCATCGAGAAGGTAATAGTGCGGGCACCAGACTCTGCTCATTAGTGGTATTAATATACACCCAACCCCCTGGCCGTAAGAGCCAGGAGCACCAGCTCTTAAACTAAGTGTACTGTTGTGACCCCATCCAAATATAGGCAACTATGCGACGACGCATGATAACACATTGAGGGTCCTGTATACCCTGCTATTAGGGGCCTGTATACCCACGAGGGCCCTGTATACCCACTGCTGGGGGCCCTGTATACCCACTGCTGGGGGGGCTGTAGACCCACTGAGGGCCCTGTATACAGGGACTGACTGGAACCCTACAGTTTGGGTGCCAGCCCTCCCTCACCGGTCCGACACAGGTGAGGACGGGGGTGGGGGGGGGGTGATGACAGGAGGCCGCCTCACAGTCACCGCAGCTCCCGCAGTCTCCTAGGGCTCGCTCCCAGCCGCAGCCTCGCGCTCCTCACAGCCGCTCACTCCCGGCCGCAGCCGCGCGCTGATGACGTCATCGCGCGGCCAGGAGCTTGCGGTTCCGGCTGCTGCTTCGGGGTCATGCGCTGCTTCATGCTCCTGCAGCCGCATGAGCCGTGCGGGCGGCAGCCCTTTTCATGGTCCAGGCGGCCCAAAATAGGGGAAAATACACCGGCCTGGGGGGCAATTGCCCCCAGGCACCTGGGCCAGTCCGCCCCTGCCTGTATAACATAATATGGGGGCATGGATACCCATCTGGGGGCCTGTATACTCTGCAGGGGAGCTGTATACTCTGCTGGGGGGCTGTCTACCAGTGATAGCCGCTGTATACCAGGATGGCGGTCAATATGTTTTCACAGTTTTTGGGGGCAAAAATAGGGGGGTCGGTTTATACACGGGTCGGCTTATACACGAGTATATATAAAGTAAATCCAATATATAACGGGTGAACTCATTTAACTTACTCATATTGCTCTGTTCATCATGGCCACTCAGATGGAACGCAGGGAACATCACTTGGGCGATCTCTCTCCAGGCAGTAGTCCTCATGATGTTATCCCCATAGTCAGGGTCTGTTGGGAGCCATAGCAGTGGCCGAGCCTCCACCAGAGGAATCAATCGCAGCGTGTTCACAGTGACACGGCCGGCCATGATTGCTCTGGGGAATGGATTGCTCTGTGTGTGCGTCTCTCAGAGCGAGTCGTTTCCTGTTTGCTTTTACAGCATGGTGTGTACCCGAGAATCGCTTCCCCTCCCATCATCGGCTCAAAATAAGAGAAAAACCTGCGAGTTTGGACTCGCACACTTTCAGAGACACATCAGCGATTTGGAAATAGCATTATTCGTTATTACTCGGTTCCCTATTCATTAACATTGGACTCGCTAGACTCGCAGCGAGTAGCGAGTCCTGGGCTCGGACTCGTGCGGGTCTAGCGATTCCGAGTAATTTAGGACTCGCTCATCCCTACTCACCGGGATACTGCTAAAAATGACTGGACCGGGTGGGTTAAGGGGTGCGAATAGCCTGCATATCCCATAGTAAAATGGAAACCGCAATAAGAGGGGAGGGCTGTCCCAAATATAACTATTTAATTATGCATGTAACATATATATACATATCTGTAGTCATACACACACATATCTATATATATATATATATACACACATACACATGTACATATACACATATACACCCATACATATACATACACATATATAAGCATACATATGCGTACACATACATCGGAATTTGGGAGGGGGGGGGATTGTTACAAATTTTGAAAATCATCTTAAGTTTATCATATCTCCATGTCACCATTCATAACTATTCCTCTATTTGTTCTCCATTAAACTCCATCGTGCATCTCATGCTACATAATCCAGCTCTGCCCCTACCCCACTATATTACTACTTACCAACAAGACCAGGACCGGAAGCTTGATAAATCCTCCGCCAATGAGAGACGCGGGTAGAAATACGGATCAGTCCTGAGACACCACGGAAAACCCTGCAAAGGAAGAAATCTCCACAGGAAAGATGGATCCATCCATCCTCTCTGGAGCAACAGCTACTGATTACAATGAAAGCTGAAGTCCCTAATGGAAGGCTCCTCTCACTACTGTGTAATAAAGAGTACCTTGAGGACCGGGTGCTGCACCCATGCTTTTCATGGGCCAGAGATCCATCTCCTCAGAAACTAATAGAGGGATACAGTAGCTGGATGTGTACATCTGCACTCACATGTCTACCTGCTCCACAAGTCATGGCTGAGGCAGGGAATACTGTGCCATGGGCTGCAGGGCCAGGGAGCTTAATGCCTCACTCTAGTTACAGAGGTGGCTGATTATTGAGAGGATGGCGGAAGGGGGGGGGGGCAGAGGGCAACTGATTTATGTGTAAAATCACTACCTGCTTACATATGGAAGGAATTGAATGCCAACTGAATTCTCACAAGTACCTGAACAGCCCTCTGCATAGACACTTCATGTACAGTGGAGGAGCTGCCTTCTCCTGGAGGAGGGGCTGGTAGTCTGTGAGAGACTCACAGTGTAAATACGTGCTGCAGCTCCTGACCCAAATCTCCTGTGTGAGGCCAGGTCGGGGGAGGGGTGATAAGAGCAGGCACTATGTGTAAAACATGAATACTGCAGTGAATCTAGCTGCTGTGTCCTGAACTACCTCCCTCTCATGCAGCCAGGGTGAGTGCAGAACATTCCCAGCAGCATGAGGTGCACATTATGTCACGTGCTGCCGGCCAGCTGCACCGCGCTACCCAGTCTGACGATGGGCGTGCAGTCACACTGGGCCCAAAGTGGGGGTGGCTGACCCCACCGCAGAGCGAGCGCAGGGTCTGCGCCTGCTCTGTTCACTAAATATCCCCTGGCTCAAATGCTGCCGCAGGCGGGAAGGTTTGAACGATTCCTGTCAGCCATGCTGCCGCCTTTGTGCCTCGCCAGAGAGGACACCAAGGACGCTGAAATCCCAGCGAAACCGGCAGCCTCCTCCCTCACGATTCTCTCCCTTACCACAATTCCAGCGGATCCATCTGTTCCAGCAGCCATTCTGCTCTGGGTTAAGATGGGAGGAGAGACAAAACTGCTCTTTGGGCAAGCAGCAGGGGACAAGACAAGATGGCTGAAACCCAGAGCATATATAACAGGTGGGGGTGGTTAGGCAAATAAGGGGGGTGTGACAGACAAACAAATCAGCCACTGTAAGGCGAGGAGGAGGGGGAGAGAGGAATTAACCCCATGAGGGCTGGACAGTCAGGTGGCAGTGGGTAATCCACAGTGCCACACATAACCTAAGTAATATATGACTGAAATCATAGCTCTGGTTCTACCTTAAGCTGCTGGCAGATTACATAGCTAAAACTTGCTATAATATTCCTTTTAATATGCAATGGGGTCTAAATCATTTTGATTGCAGCTGTACATGAGTTTGTGTGTTGCTATGATCTGCATACATCTTTTTGTACTGTACTTTTTCATGCCACTAACTTTCCTGGTATTACATCTTGGATAACTGTCGCACAAACACTTATTCATCTGACAGCTATTCTTGCTGACACCCCCAAATACATGCATGTCATATCTACTGATAGGAGGGAAATGAACTGCTACTAGACATCCCACTTTCTATGAGAACAAGTTATCTCGGTCTATTGACATATCTAACCCTCCATTCCACAAGTGATCTAAGACTGACATCAGCTACAATCCGAATATCTCACTCCCGTCTCCAAGACTTCTCACGAGTAGCGCCAATTCTCTGGAATGGACTACCAAGAACAATTCAACTAAATCCCAATACCCACTGTTTTAAGCAGGCCCTAAAAATGCATTTCATTAAACTATCCTATCACCTTACTTCACCTCTCTAACTATTCCCATTCTGCTTTTTTCCAAATATGGCACCTTTTGTCATCTATATACACCCGCCATGCACTTAATAGCACATTATCTGTACTTGTGCAGATTCTGGCTGGTGACCGGTTCATGCAGCATTAAATTAATCCCCTATGTATTATAATGGTGGCTGAACCACGTATGACGGCACTTTTTGCCATTTACCTTTTGTGCCTCCCCTATTCCCTCATAGACTATAAGCTTGTGAGCAGGATCCTCACTCCTCATGGTATCTGCTGAATTTTTCGTTATTTTATATTCTTTGAAATTGTCTGTACATGTCCCCTCTGAATTAAAAAGTGCTGCAGAATATTTTGGCGCTACATAAATAAAAATTATTATTTGTAGTAAATGACATAACAATAAAATTGAATGTTAAGGCTGGCTTTACACCAGGTTTTTTTTTTATCCGGGGGTGTCCAGTGTGAACTGGACACCCTCAGATCCGATTCCGGCCCCATAGTAACCCTATGGGGATAGAATACGCCGCATGGCAGCTTTCTGCAATCCGGTTTTTTGATGTCCAGGAGAATCCGGGAGGAATTGGATTTTTCTCCCGGACACAAAATCGGAGCATGCTCCGATTTTGTGTCTGGGGAGAAAAATCTACCCAAACCGGACTCTCCTGGATTCCCCCGGATCCTCCTGGATCCGGGGCAATCCGGCGTTCCCTAGCATGGGAGCCTATGGGGCCGAATTGCCCCGGTCCGGGGGGATCCGGGAGCCAGATACCGGCGGCAGCACGCCGCTGTTGTTTCAGGACCTCGGCCAGCATGGAGCTTGAAAAATCAGCAGCTGTGGCTGCAATTACAGCCATCCAGCTGCACACATTTGGCCCTCCGATTCTGTGTGCTGATCCAGTCCAGGGCTGTCTGGTTTACACCGGACAGTCCCGAACCCAACCTTGCCGTGATGTGAAGCCAGCCTAAAATTGCTGTTTTGTTCAGTGAACATGATTCCCCACCAAAAATGTAATAAAAAGTTAAAGAACATTCTTTGTACTAAAAATTGTATAAATAAAAAAAACATCAGTGAAAAACAAAACCCCTTCAGCTACTGATGTCAGACACAGGTGTAGGTTATGTAACATTGCCGATATTTACTTTGTGCAGACCCTATCACTGATGTACATGTTTGTCATTTTGTGATAAGGGATAATAGGGATTTTACACATTTAGAAAGCTGGACACCAAATGTTTTCTGTAGTGTAAAATAGGAACACCAGTTAGTACTGACTCTTCCCAAGTCCAATGTCGGCTCTCCTTGACTGCTCCAGGCTTCAGGATTTCGGTAGCAGTGAAGTCATGTAAATAACACACATAACCACTGTGTCACAAGTTGACTGCTCTGCAGTCTGTTCATTTTAAATGGTGTTAATTTCCTTTGGGACAGTAAGTGTTAATGTCAGTTTTTTCCATGCCTTTGTTGCTGTTGCATTAGTCAGATGATGTGGCTAATGACCTCTTCCCCACCCTTTAAATAGTTACATGATCCATTATCTGATGTTGCTGTTAGAGTTAATTCTCTGCTAGACCTTCCTGCTGTGTGGTAGTAGTTCCCTGCTGCTGAATCTTCTGGAGACGGCTTGCTCTACCTTCAAATCCTGCTGCCTTTTCCAAATATCCTTATTATGAGTTTCCCTTTCTGTCTTTACTTATCCAATTGCCTGTAGTGGCGAGGCTAGCGCCCTCACCAGCCAGTGCACTAGGGTTACGTTAGGTAACAGGCAGGGACTAGGCACATGATGGCAGCAGGGAAAAGGACCTGCTCAGGGTGTCAGGGCAGAAAGGGACAGACACTAGAGATGAGCGATGTTCGACTCGAATAGTTCGCCAATCTCAAATTCGAGTTGTTTTTGGCGCTATTCGAGTCATTCGCCGAATTCGAACAATTTGGTTCAAATTCGGCGAATCTAGAACATGTTTGATTTTGGTTCGAAAATGCGGCAGATGCGGTCAGAAAACCGCATCTGCCGCATTTTCAGCCAAAATAAACATTTAGTAAGTCAAATAAAGTGTTAAAAATAAAAAAAATAATGTATGCTCACCTGTCCGCGGTCCACCGACGCCTCCGGCAAGGTCCTGTTGCTTATAGGACCTGTGGTGACGTCAGTTCTTTTACTTAAAGAAAGTGTCTAACACATAAAAATGTGTATTTTAAGCTTTCCGGCGAGGTCCTGTGCTGATAGGATCTGTGGTGACGTCATGTTCTCGCGGAACTCCGGTCATGTGACCGGAGTTCCCGTGAGAACTGACGTCACCACAGGTCCTATAAACAACAGGACCTTGCCGGAGGCGTCGGTGGACCGCGGACAGGTGAGCATACATTATTTTTTTATTTTTAACACTTTATGTGACATTATTTCACTTCCACAATGTATGTATATACATTGTGGAAGTGAAAAAGCCCCACATTCCTGTATTTTTCGTGTTCCGGGATGTTCGACGGTGTTCGTCGAGCATTCGACGAACATTCGTCGAACACCCCGTCGATACGGCGAATCGAATTGAATACGAACGGCAGGGTTGTGGCTCATCTCTAACTGACACAGATCAGTGTCAGGAGGTGTCCCCAACCCCCGCTCCTACTGTCTTACTGTTAGGGCCTTCCTTCCCATTTTACCGTCCTGCTGTCCATTTGTGTTGCGTCATGCAGCAAACATTTTACTTGTCTGAAAAGCTTTTGCACTTTTGCTTTAATTATTGTATTTTCTGATAATTGTTACTTATGATTGTTTGAATATGAACCTCTGAATTGTGAATTGCTGCAAAATATCTTGGCGCTATATAAAGATTATTATTATTATTATTATTATTATTATTAATATTATTAATAATCATTGAGCTCAGCTGTTATATATAAGGTAATAAATGTTTGATTCTGGCAGAGCTAAAGTGGTCATTAGAAAAGAGGATCCAATCCTCCTGTGGATGTGCAGTTAGGAGACTTAATGGAGCTAACAGTCATCAGGGTACATACTTCAAGGGAACCTGCAATGTTGTACACATGTAAGGAGATAGACTGGTAGTCGCGTTCCTCCTTGAAGACACTAACTACACTGTTGTAATGTGAATAGTATCATGCATCTTTGTATATATTGTATTGTGTTAACTGTGATGTAATGTAATGTGGGATAAAGTGTGTAATGTATATATAAGGTCTAGCAGTATCATTATAGTGATAAGGAAATGTAATGTTTGTAAGTACAGTATATTCCATACTGTTTGCTAATAGAAATTGCGCGGAGCCCCACGCATTTTTTTTTTATTATTTCATGAATTTCAGAGTCAGAGTCTCAGAGTCAGAGTCTCAGAGTCAGAATCTCAGAATTTCATGAAATAATTAAAAAAAAATGCGTGGGGCTCCGCGCAATTTCTATGTCTAGCCAGGTACAGCTAAGCAGCTGGGGGCTGGAATCCACAGCGCAGGGATGCCCAAGCTTTCTGGGCACCCCCCGCTGCAAATTGCAGCCCGCAGCCGCCCCAGAAGATGGCGCGTTCATTGAAGCGCCATCCTCTGGCGCTGAACCCCGCTCTTCCAGCGGCCCTGGTAGCGGTGGCACGCTGGGTAATAAAGAGGTTAGGGCCAGCTTTGTATTATCAGCTGGCCCTAAGCCCGAAATTTATGGCGGTCACGCCAATATTAGACATGACCGCCATGAATTTCTATTAAATTGTTTTAAAAAAAACACAACGCAAGGAAAATTTTTTATTAGAAATAAAAAAAAAAGCCATTAGGGACTCCATCTTTAATTAAAAAAATCCTCTTCCGTCCGACGCAGTCCAAAACGCGATGTCCTCTCTGCTACATCCCCTGTGCATAAATATAGATGTCTATGCACAGGGAATAAGCAGACTGAGAACAATCTCAGCTCTGCTACATCATCTCTGTGCACAGACATTCATGTCTGTACACAGGGAATGAGCAGACTGAGAACAATCTCAGCTCTGCTACATCATCTCTGTGCACAGACATTCATGTCTGTACACAGGGAATGAGCAGACTGAGAACAATCTCAGCACTGCTACATCAGGCAGCAGGCAGGCTCTAGGACCCTGGAGCTGTGGCAGCCAGCACACTGAGGAGACAGGACTCTTATCTGTGCGAGTTTCCCAGCGATTACAGTTGCAAAGTAAACGAGTCCAATGCAAATAAATGACAAAACTAGGATTGCTTCAGGCTGAAGCTTCCGAGACACATCTGCGATTTGTAAATCTCACACTACTCGCTATTACTCGCTTCCCCATTCATTAACATTGGACTCGCTAGACTCGCAACGAGTAGCGAGTCCTGTGCTCGGACTCGCTAGAGTCAAGCGATTCCGAGTAATTTAGGATTCGCCCATCACTAATTGTGGCCAGACGAAGGCACACCTGTACAATGCTGTCTACTTAGCTTCTTTATATGCCACACCTGTGAGGTGGATGGATTATCTCGGAGAGGTGCAGTGCTCATTAACACAGATTTAGAATAATTTGTGAACAATATTTGAGAGAAAAAGGTCTTTTGTGTAAATAGAAAAAGTCGTACACCTTTAGTTCAACTCATGAAAAATTGGGGTAAAACCAAAAGTGTTGCTTTTATACTTTTGTTTAGTGTAATTTTACATTTTATTTAATCTTTAAAGACTTGTAATTCTGTATGACTAACCGAATTCACCATTATAATCAATAGAGTCATAAACTTTATCATCATGTAGTTCATAGAATAAGTGGTAAGTACTAAATCATTCTTTTAATCTAATATGGACCACCAGAGTTATAGTACAATGTATTAACTAACGGGTTATTCCAGCTAAATTAACACTGGCACCAAAATCACCCTATGTAAAATTTATAATGAGGTAAATGTAGATAAATAGGAAAATAAGTAATATTGGGGGTTTAAAAGAAGAAAAATGTTGCAATTGCTCTGTGGGCACTAACACACTGCTGTAGAGGATGATGTCTACTATACAAGAAGGCTTAGACATGCATGAAGGACTACTACTGTCGCACACAAAAAATACACCTTCTTTGCTGGAAAAATGTCCTAGTTGCAGCACTTAGCTCATACTGACCCTCTTAAACTTCTTTAAGCACCTTAAACACTCGATTGAAAAACCTTCCAAGTGGATAATTGTCTTACTCTCTACTTGACTGTAATGTGTAGCTTTATGACCCCTATGACTCCAGCTAATCAAGATCCCCTCAATTGAAGTATGAAATACTAGTTTTGTGGGTTTAAAGATTTACCAGAATATGTGCACACTACGAGGAATGAGAACATGAGCAAGGCCATAAGATTTGATATATTTCTACTATAAGAAAGAACATAAGTGAAAAAATGGCTGACATATGAATGGATACGAGTCTTACGTGATACATGTCTTTACGCTGTAATGAATAAAAGCCACACGGCAGTTACCAATGTACGGGGAAATATACAGTCATGATCGAAAGTATTGGCCCCATTAAAATTGTCCAGAAAATGAAGTATTTCTCTTAGAAAATTATTGCAATTACGCGTTTTGTTATGCACATGTTTATTTTCTTAGTGTGTCTTGGAAACTCCAAAAAAGAAAAAAAAAGCATATGCTCAGTAGACATCGCGGTATCCATAGCACTACAGTGTGGAAAGGCAGTACTTTTTTTTCCAGCAGCACTTTCACTGTGTACTACTCTGTACAGGGAAAGGGGGGCAAATGGACAATCGTCCAGGACTCCTACTCCCTCATGGGTCTCCACCATCTACAGCAGGAATTACATCAGTAATATATATTACATCTACATATATATAATACATACACACACTGTGGAATACTTACCAGTCTGTCTCCTCACATTACTGTGATGTCACCAAATGTCCTTAAGCAGTCTCCACATAGCAAATTACACTGATAATGTAGTGATATCATCGATGTAATTCCTGTAGACTCTGGAGGCTCATGAGGCAGAAGGAGCCCAAGAAAATTGTTCAGTCCCCCCCCCCCACTTCCTTGCTCACTACCACTGACATCTTAGATAGAGTGTCTGAGAGTGTACCCAGTTGCCTTTATTCTTCCTTCATCCACGTATGATGCTGTGGATTCCAGCTTACAGCTAACCCTCGTCCACTTCCCAGTAAACAGACTGTAGGGGTTCTGTAGTCTTAATTTATCGGTGATGGAGTGAACTTGATTGGTAAAAATGATAAGACAAGGTACAGAATAATCAGTCAGTACTGTGTACATTAGAGTAATTAGCACAGCAGTAATACAACACAGGATGCAGTGAATATCAATAACTAGGACAAAGGTCACTGGGAATGGCACTTCGTTACACAGAGGTAACATCTCTCTATATGCAGTACATGGGACACTAATTCAAATGGTGTATCTCAGAGCACAATACACTTCACTTTACAGTATTCTACACAGAAATACCTTTATCTACATACAATGCAAACATGCTAACATGAAGAATTACAGGGTATAAAACATCTCTATCTCACAGTTCTCTCTGTAACAGCAGCTGGATTATAACCTGCTCACACAGATTCTACACAAAACATGTACAGTAACTGCATTTTACTCTTACCGAAATCCTCTGACAAGAGGAAAGCTGTAGGCAATGGAGAGCTAGAAACAAACTTCTTATTTTCTCACTGAATGCGAGGGAAACTGACTACAAGGATCTCTTTCTCCCAAAGGAAGGAGGGGGCGGTTCCTTGGCATACATTATTTCATAAAGTGGACATACTCTTATAACTATAAGAACTCTGCTAGATCATGTATAACATCTAAACAACGTAAAATAGGCAGCTAATAACCTCTACGGGTCGAAACTAGCATAACTCTATGAATGTTTATTTTTTTGCTCATGAATGGGCAGAACAACCTTGATTTGGCAGCTTCAGGCCAGAGGGCTACGGCTCCTTTTCTCCTTGTGCACAATGTGTTGTACTGTAAAATTCTATGTGGTTTACTACAGTTTAAGTTGAAATGCAGGTTTTGATGGAGTACAAATATTGTTACATCACACAACAAATCTGTACAAGCTTCACACGGTGTTCTTACCTCCCCAACACAGGCCAGTTCTTTCATCAGAGCTGCAGACGTGATCTTCTCCCCTCTCGCAAAGGCTAGAAGGAATGTGGGAAAAAGGATGGTACCCTATCCCCATTGCTACCTAGCTAGATAGGTCCAGGTGTGTTGCAATGGCTAAGATACCAGGCATCATTATGCTACTTTTCCAGGGATCGCTCCTAGTGAAGATGCCCCCTGCAACGGTGTTCTTCAGCTGGGCATCCCCTTCTCTGTATGGTCCCTGTTAGCTGGCCAACACTTGTCAGCACCTTTTTCATACATTAGGCTGGGTGGGGATCCCCCAGTAAATTGTCTGCCTCCATAGAATTACATCTGCCCTCTGAGCCTGCGCCTTCTCCCTCCTCCTTGTCACTCTCACATTATTCTCTAACTCTAACCAGGAATTCCCAAACCTAACTGTGGGCCAGCTAGGCAATTAAGCCCCTGGCCACACTTAACTCTACCTTACAGGGATACATAACATGTGGTGGCATCTTGTGGCCCGACACTATAATAATGCTAAATTCTAAAGCTCTTGTTTCAAAGACTATACATTACAATTAAATGCTCTGCATACAATTAAACAACAGACATCCTCAGGGTAGTGTAGGTCCGCTGGTCCACCCTCTTACATTTGGGATCTTTATCTTGCTGAAATCCCCAACCTCATTTATTCTTCTTCATCATCTTGTTAGATGGCAGCAGATTTTTAAAAAGAAAGTCTCAGTACATTTGTCCCTTCATCCTTCCTTCAACCATATGAAGCTAGCCAGTGCTGTATGATGAAAAAGAGCCCCACACTGGTGTTATCTGGGTGATATGCAGTGCCTTATAGCCTCCAAAGATGGTGGATTATGGCATCCAAGGAGTTTAAGTTTTGGCCTCACCTGACTACACTATAGTCTCCCAGTATTTCACAGGCTTGTCTAAATGTTTTTAAGTGAACTTTAAACACACTTGCACATGTATTTATTCAGCAATTGAGTTTTGTATGGTGAGCCTGTATACAGGCCATGGAGTTTGACTGGATAACATTAACTTCATTGAAGCAATTGTACCTACTGATTCCAGGTCTTTCTGTAGCTCTCCATAGGTGGTTTGTGGCACTTGGACTGATAATTCTTTTCATTCCTTTGTCTGAAATCTTGCGGGTAACACCTGGTCGTGGCCTGTTTATGGTGAAATTATGTTTTTACCACTTCCAGATGATTGCCCCAGCAGTGCTCACTGGAACCTTCAGTAGTTTGGGAATTCTTCTGTAACCAATGCCTTCAGTATGTTTTGCAACAATAAGGTTGCAAAGGCCCAGAGACAGCTCACTGGTTTCACCCATCATGAATTGTTTCTTGTTAGGCACTTTGGTAACCAGATACCTGTAATTTTCTGTTTTCACATTTAAATGTTATACATTTTTGTGAATAACTAGGGATGGGCGAATCCTAAATTACTCGGAATCGCTAGACTGTAACGAGTCTGAGTCAGGGAAACGCTACTCGTTGCGAGTCTAGCGAGTCCAATGTTAATTAATGGGGAAGCGAGTATTGCAGCGATTCCTCTGCTATTGTTTATGTTAGGTTGAACCGAATTGACTGTCAAAAATGATACAGTGATAGCGAGTTTAGAGACTGAGAAAAATCCTGAATGCTCTCGGATTGAAACTCTGAATGCATGCAAATGAGCCAAAAATCTTTTTCTCTTAGATTCTAAACTCTGAATGCATGCAAATGAGCCAAAATCGTTTTTCTCTTAGATTCTAAACTCTGAATGCATGCAAATGAGCCAAAATCGTTTTTCTCTTGGATTCTAAACTCTGAAAAAACTAGGATTGCCATTGATTTGCATTGGACTCGTTGCTGTGCGAGTAATCGCTTGGAAACTCGCAGAGTACCGAGTCCTGCGAGTCCCCTACTACTCGCAGAGTAACGAGTCCTAGCGAGTAGATTCGCCCATCCCTATGAATAACCTGAAGGTTAAAAATGTGTTAAAACCAAAGAGGTTTTCATATAATGTATGGCCCAATCAAGATGAAGTCCCAATTACTAAGAACAAGTTGGAGCATTTTAAATATAGTGATACCAACTGCAAGGCGGTAAAGGTGGAAATTGAACACTCCCATACCATCTCTCAAAGCCCCAATTTAGAGAAACAAGAGAGAATTCAGATGTTAAGCCAAACAAAGAAAGTCTCTCCTATGCACCAAATATAACCTCCTATTATATTACTAAAATTTAATGCATTTGCTCGAGAGGACCCTTTCAGAGACATACCAGCCACCGATGCTCCGGCTACCACTGAATATGTGAAAAAGCTTTTTAAAGCACTAATTGCATTCTTCAATTCTGAATACTCATCTACTATGTCAAAAGAAATTAATGGGGACATCTCTTCAAATGATACAGATGCTGAATATGATACAGAAGAGAAATCTGCTAATTCTTTGCAGTACCACTCTGAAGGTGATATTTCCAACGATACCAATTCATCTAATAATCGAGCCTCAGAAATTTCTGTTAAAATATAATAAAAGTGAAATGAAAACCACCATTTAAGAACTTATTGAACCATAAATGGCCGTTATTACTTCATCTGCCTCAAGCACAAAAATAAAAATAGAGACATTTGGAAACGATTTAACAACTATGACACAAACCCCCAAAAATTGACTAGAATTCTATTACAAATTACAGAAGAAATGACAACATAAAATGAGGCTGGCAAATTTTGAGAATAACTCAAGAAAAAATAATTTAAAGATCAGAGGAGTTCCCGAATGAGTGCTTCCACTCAATTAATCACGGGCTCTGAATTTGACGGGCTCTGAAAAGTCCAAAATTGTGAGATGTCTTGCAGAGGGATGCAGCAGTCTTGAAAATGCCAAACGTTCGAAGCGTGATCCCCAAACAATCAAGCGTTTCATGGCAAATAGCCAACAAGGTCGCAAGAAGCGTGTTGGGCAAAAAAGGCGCAAAATAGCTGCCCATGAATTGAGGAAAATCAATTGTGAAGCTGCCAAGATGCCATTTGCCACCAGTTTTGCCATATTTCAGAGCTGCAATGTTACTGGAGTATCAAAAAGCACAAGGTGTGCTATACTCAGGGACATGGCCAAGGTAAGGAAGGCTGAAAAATGACTACCTTTGAACAAGAAACATAAGAGAAAACGTCAAGACTGGGCCAAAAAATATCTTAAGACTGTTTTTCAAAGGTTTTATGGACTGATGAAATGAGAGTGACTCTTGATGGGCCAGATGGATGGGCCAGAGGCTGGATCAGTAAAGGGCAGAGAGCTCCACTCTGACTCAGATGCCAGCAAGGTGGAGGTGAGGTACTGGTATTATTATTATTATTATTATTTATTTATATAGCGCCATTGGGTTCCATGGCGCTTTACATGAAGATGAGGGAGACAAGAACAAGTACACTAAATCTAGGCGATCAGGACGTACAGGTACAGGAGGGGCAGGGACCCTGTCCACGAGGGCTCACAGTCTATGAGGGGTGGGTAAGGATACAGTAGGATGGGGGAATGTCATGTATGGGGCGTTCGCCTGGGTCTCATGGCAGGTTGTAGGCTTGACGGAACAGGTGAGTCTTCAGGTGACACTTGAAGTTACTCAGGGTAGGAGAGTGTCTGACGTGTTCGGGTAGGGAGTTCCAGAGTAAGGCAGATGCCCGGGAGAAGTCCTGGACTCGGTTGTGCGAAGAGGTGATGAGGGGGGAGCAGAGGAGGAGTTCTTGGGAGGAGCGGAGGTTGCGTGAGGGTAGGTATCGGGAGACCAGGTCGGAGATGTATGGTGGGGCCAGGTTGTGTATGGCTTTGTAGGTCATGGTTAGTGTTTTGAATTGGGATCTCTTGGAGACGGGGAGCCAGTGAAGGGCTTGGCAGAGGGGGGAGACAGGGGAGTAGCGGGAGGACATATAGATGAGTCGGGCAGCGGAGTTGAGGATAGACTGGAGAGGTGTGAGGGAGTTAGCCGGGAGGCCATTGAGAAGGAGGTTGCAGTAGTCAAGGCGGGAGATGATAAGAGCATGGATGAGTGTTTTAGCGGTGTCGTGGGTGAGGAAGGAGCGGATCCGTGAGATGTTCTTGAGCTGGAGCCGGAGGGATGTGGTGAGGGCCTCGATGTGGGGTTTGAAGGATAGGGAGGAGTCAAGGATTACCCCGAGGCACTTGGCTTGGGGGACTGGGGAGAGGGCGCAGTCGTTGATGCAGATGGATAGGTTGGGAGGTGGGGTGGAATTTCTTGGGGGAAAGACTATGAATTCAGTTTTGTCCATGTTGAGTTTAAGGAAGCGAGCAGAGAAGAAGGATGAGATGGCGGAAAGGCATTGAGGGATTTTCGAGAGTAGGGAGGTGATGTCAGGGCCGGACAGGTAGATTTGGGTGTCATCGGCGTAGAGGTGGTACTGGAGGCCATGGGACTCGATGAGTTGCCCTAGGCCGAGAGTGTAAATGGAGAAAAGTAGGGGTCCCAGGACGGAACCTTGGGGGACTCCGACAGAAAGAGGGTAGGGTGAGGAGGAGGTGTGGGAGACGCTGAAGGTCCGGTCCGCTAGGTATGAGGAGATCCAGGAGAGGGCAAGGTGGGTGATGCCAAGGGATTCCAGGATCCGGAGAAGAAGGGAGTGGTCAACCGTGTCGAAGGCGGCAGACAGGTCAAGGAGTAGCAGGATGGAGTAGTGGTGTTTGTTCTTGGCGGTCAGTAGGTCGTTGGTGACTTTGGTCAGGGCTGTTTCGGTGGAATGGAGGGGTCGAAAGCCGGACTGTAGGCGGTCGAAGTGGGAGCACGAGGAGAGGTGAGAGGACAGTTCGGAGTGGACGTGTTGTTCAAGTAGCTTAGAGGCGAATGGGAGAAGAGATATGGGGCGATAGTTAGAGACAGAGGTAGGGTCAAGTGAGGGTTTTTTTAGGATGGGCGTGATTAGGGCGTGTTTGAAGGCCGAGGGGAAGGTACCAGTGCGAAGTGAAAGGTTAAAGAGGTGGGTGAGGGCTGGGATGAAAATGGAGGTGTGGTTGGGAATGAGGTGGGATGGGAGTGGGTCGTGGGCGCTGGTGGTGAGGTGTGATTTTGACAGGAGGGAGGAGAGTTGGTCTTCAGTTATGGGGGGGAAGTGGCTGATGGAGGAGGAGGGCAGTGTAGGTGGGAAGGGGAGTTGTGGGGATAGTGGACTGAAGCTGCTTCTGATCTTGTCGATCTTCTCCTTGAAGAAGGTCGCAAAGTCTTCAGCAGAGATGAGGGGAGAAGGGGGAGGAGCAGGTGGGCGAAGTAAGGAGTTGAAAGTTTTGAAGAGCTGTTTGGGGTTGCGGGACAGAGAGGTTATAAGGGATGAGAAGAACACTTGCTTGGCTGTAGCGAGTGCCGTCTTGAAGTCAGTGATGGATTGCTTGAACAGAGCAAAGTGCTCGGGGGTGTGAGACTTTTTCCATCTCCTCTCGGCGACTCTGGACGCCCGTCTCAGGTTTTTAGTGAGGGTGGTGTGCCAGGGTTGCCTGTTAATGCGTGGAGCATGGAGAGTGAGGGGGGCGGCTAGGTCGAGAGCGTTCATTATGGTGGTGTTGTATAGGGTGGTGGCAATGTCAGTGTCGTCAGCGCAGAGTAGGTCGGTGAGAGGGAGGAGTGATTCAGAGAATAAAGGAAGATCAAGATCTTTTAGGTTTCGGCGAGGGTGATCAAGTTTGCGGAGAGGGGGTAGTGTGGCAGGGGAGGAGAGGGCGGAGAAGGTCAAGAGATGGTGGTCGGACAGTGTGAGTACTGAGGTTGTGAGGTTAGAGAGGGAGCAAAGGCGGGTAAAGATGAGGTCAAGCGTGTGGCCTTGTTCGTGGGTGGGAGAGGAGGACCATTGGGAGAGCCCTAGGGAAGTGGTCAAGGAAAGAAGGTTGGAGGCGGCTGGGCGGGGAGTGTCAATGGGGATATTGAAGTCGCCCATGATGATGGAGGGGATGTCAGTGGAGAGGAAGTGAAGTAGCCAGGTGGTGAAGTGGTCAAGGAAGGAGGCGGTGGGTCCGGGGGGGCGGTAGATGATGGCTATTTGGAGGTTGCAGGGGGAGAAGATTCGGACTGAGTGGGCTTCGAAGGAGGGGACAGTGACGGATGGGGGCTGGGGGATGGGGCTGAAGGTGCAGGAGTTGGACAGCAGTATGCCGACTCCACCGCCGTGCTTGCCAGAGGGACGGGGGGTGTGGGACAGGCTGAGGCCGCCGTAGGATAGTGCGGCAGGGGAGGCCGTGTCGGAGGGGGTGAGCCAGGTCTCGGTGAGGCCAAGGAATGACAGTTTCCTGGAGATAAAGAGATCATGGATGTCGGGGAGTTTGTTGCACACTGAGCGGGCATTCCAGAGTGCGCCGGGTAGAGCGGTAGGTGGGGCATGGGTTGGGGGAATGGGTCTGATGTTGGTGGGGTTGCGAGAGCTAGTGGTCATGAGGTTGCGAGGGTTGGTGGTGGGTCGCGGGATGAAGGTTGTTGTGGGGATGTTGCGGGGGGGGCCAGGATTGGGGGAGATGTCACCGGCAAGGAGGAGGAGTAGGCCGAGGGTTAGCAGGTGGGAGCATGAGAGCTTGCGAGGCGGGCGTGCTTGTTTGGTGATTGAGGATTGAAAGTGAATGAAAAGGTCGGTAAAGTGGGTGAGGTGGTTCGGCAGGATGGAGGGTGAGAGCAGTATTTTGTTGCTGGGAGGGGGGATAAGTGGGGGTAGTAGGAAGTGGAGAAGGATGGGAGTGAGAGTGAGGAGTAGCGGGAACATTGCATACGGAGAACAGGGAGTGAGTGTGGCAGCAGGGGTCAGTCCGGGGTGGGATGCCACCAAGGTATGAGCTATAGTTCAGGGGAGATGTGGATGGGGATGAGATCTAGCAGTCCTGGACAGGATGGTGGAGCCGAGGACAAGGTGGTGCAGCCAGTATGGGGAGAAATAGTAGTCAAGAGGAGGTCAGATGGCTGGGGAGGGAGGGTGGACTGATGACTAGTTCCTTACTTGTGGAAGGGATTGAAGGAGTTAATATGAAGTGAAGTAGTAAGGGTGGTAGAGATTAGAATGGAAACATTGTGGGGGATTTATATTTCTTTACCTGCCAGTCTCTTCCAGTCCATTTCTAGTCTATTTCTAAGTATTGTACTTAGAAAATGTACTTTGAAAGATGTAGTTTGGAAGATGCATAGATCAGACTAAGTCTGGATCAGACTTATGCATCATCATATATCTGTAGCTGAATAGGATTCAGGTGTTGATTGCTGCCTGGGTGTGGATGGAGTGACTGGATGATGGGGGTTACACAGAGGTAATAAAACATGGGAAGGGGCTGGAGAACTAACTCTAGGTCATGCTACACTGATCATGAGGAATGGTGAAAAGCAGACACATGAAAGGTAAGAAAGTATCAACATATATAGATATTATAAGCACAGTATCTAAGCAGAGAGATTTGCAAAGCTGGATAGATGGGTGGAAGTTCACAGAGCATACCTAACACACATTATAAGCACAGTATCTAAGCAGAGAGATTTGCAAAGCTGGATAGATGGGTGGAAGTTCACAGAGCATACCTAACACACATTATAAGCACAGTATCTAAGCAGAGAGATTTGCAAAGCTGGATAGATGGGTGGAAGTTCACAGAGCATACCTAACACACATTATAAGCACAGTATCTAAGCAGAGAGATTTGCAAAGCTGGATAGATGGGTGGAAGTTCACAGAGCATACCTAACACACATTATAAGCACAGTATCTAAGCAGAGAGATTTGCAAAGCTGGATAGATGGGTGGAAGTTCACAGAGCATACCTAACACACATTATAAGCACAGTATCTAAGCAGAGAGATTTGCAAAGCTGGATAGATGGGTGGAAGTTCACAGAGCATACCTAACACACATTATAAGCACAGTATCTAAGCAGAGAGATTTGCAAAGCTGGATAGATGGGTGGAAGTTCACAGAGCATACCTAACACACATTATAAGCACAGTATCTAAGCAGAGAGATTTGCAAAGCTGGATAGATGGGTGGAAGTTCACAGAGCATACCTAACACACATTATAAGCACAGTATCTAAGCAGAGAGATTTGCAAAGCTGGATAGATGGGTGGAAGTTCACAGAGCATACCTGTGGAAAGAGGAAACAGCCCAATTAGATGATGATGATGATCATGAGGTTGATGATTCAGCAGATATGATGATGATGATGATCATGAGGTTGATAATTCAGCAGATACAAATAGTGATGAATGGAATAATATGTCATAGATGTCTAGTCTATTTCTAAGTATTGTACTTAGAAAATGTACTTTGAAAGATGTAGTTTGGAAGATGCATAGATCAGACTAAGTCTGGATCAGACTTATGCATCATCATATATCTGTAGCTGAATAGGATTCAGGTGTTGATTGCTGCCTGGGTGTGGATGGAGTGACTGGATGATGGGGGTTACACAGAGGTAATAAAACATGGGAAGGGGCTGGAGAACTAACTCTAGGTCATGCTACACTGATCATGAGGAATGGTGAAAAGCAGACACATGAAAGGTAAGAAAGTATCAACATATATAGATATTATAAGCACAGTATCTAAGCAGAGAGATTTGCAAAGCTGGATAGATGGGTGGAAGTTCACAGAGCATACCTAACACACATTATAAGCACAGTATCTAAGCAGAGAGATTTGCAAAGCTGGATAGATGGGTGGAAGTTCACAGAGCATACCTAACACACATTATAAGCACAGTATCTAAGCAGAGAGATTTGCAAAGCTGGATAGATGGGTGGAAGTTCACAGAGCATACCTAACACACATTATAAGCACAGTATCTAAGCAGAGAGATTTGCAAAGCTGGATAGATGGGTGGAAGTTCACAGAGCATACCTAACACACATTATAAGCACAGTATCTAAGCAGAGAGATTTGCAAAGCTGGATAGATGGGTGGAAGTTCACAGAGCATACCTAACACACATTATAAGCACAGTATCTAAGCAGAGAGATTTGCAAAGCTGGATAGATGGGTGGAAGTTCACAGAGCATACCTAACACACATTATAAGCACAGTATCTAAGCAGAGAGATTTGCAAAGCTGGATAGATGGGTGGAAGTTCACAGAGCATACCTAACACACATTATAAGCACAGTATCTAAGCAGAGAGATTTGCAAAGCTGGATAGATGGGTGGAAGTTCACAGAGCATACCTAACACACATTATAAGCACAGTATCTAAGCAGAGAGATTTGCAAAGCTGGATAGATGGGTGGAAGTTCACAGAGCATACCTAACACACATTATAAGCACAGTATCTAAGCAGAGAGATTTGCAAAGCTGGATAGATGGGTGGAAGTTCACAGAGCATACCTAACACACATTATAAGCACAGTATCTAAGCAGAGAGATTTGCAAAGCTGGATAGATGGGTGGAAGTTCACAGAGCATACCTAACACACATTATAAGCACAGTATCTAAGCAGAGAGATTTGCAAAGCTGGATAGATGGGTGGAAGTTCACAGAGCATACCTAAAACACAATTAGTGTGAGATGCATGGGTGATGAGTCACAGTAGTTATCATAGATGCAGACAAGAGATGGATTGCAAAGCTGATAGATGGGTGGAAGTTCACAGACATACACTACAACACATATATAAGCATCAGTATCTAAGCAGATGAGATTTGCAAAGCTGGATAGATAGGTGGAAGTTCACAGAGCATACGTAAACACATTATATAGCACAGTATCTAAGCAGAGAGATTTGCAAAGCTGGATAGATGGGTGGAAGTTCACAGAGCATACCTAACACACATTATAAGCACAGTATCTAAGCAGAGAGATTTGCAAAGCTGGATAGATGGGTGGAAGTTCACAGAGCATACCTAACACACATTATAAGCACAGTATCTAAGCAGAGAGATTTGCAAAGCTGGATAGATGGGTGGAAGTTCACAGAGCATACCTAACACACATTATAAGCACAGTATCTAAGCAGAGAGATTTGCAAAGCTGGATAGATGGGTGGAAGTTCACAGAGCATACCTAACACACATTATAAGCACAGTATCTAAGCAGAGAGATTTGCAAAGCTGGATAGATGGGTGGAAGTTCACAGAGCATACCTAACACACATTATAAGCACAGTATCTAAGCAGAGAGATTTGCAAAGCTGATAGATGGGTGGAAGTTCACAGAGCATACCTAACACACATTATAAGCACAGTATCTAAGCAGAGAGATTTGCAAAGCTGGATAGATGGGTGGAAGTTCACAGAGCATACCTAACACACATTATAAGCACAGTATCTAAGCAGAGAGATTTGCAAAGCTGGATAGATGGGTGGAAGTTCACAGAGCATACCTAACACACATTATAAGCACAGTATCTAAGCAGAGAGATTTGCAAAGCTGGATAGATGGGTGGAAGTTCACAGAGCATACCTGTGGAAAGAGGAAACAGCCCAATTAGATGATGATGATGATCATGAGGTTGATGATCAGCAGATATGATGATGATGATGATCATGAGGTTGATAATTCAGCAGATACAAATAGTGATGAATGGAATAATATGTCATAGATGTCTAGTCTATTTCTAAGTATTGTACTTAGAAAATGTACTTTGAAGATGTAGTTTGGAAGATGCATAGATCAGACTAAGTCTGGATCAGACTTATGCATCATCATATATCTGTAGCTGAATAGGATTCAGGTGTTGATTGCTGCCTGGGTGTGGATGGAGTGACTGGATGATGGGGGTTACACAGAGGTAATAAAACATGGGAAGGGGCTGGAGAACTAACTCTAGGTCATGCTACACTGATCATGAGGAATGGTGAAAAGCAGACACATGAAAGGTAAGAAAGTATCAACATATATAGATATTATAAGCACAGTATCTAAGCAGAGAGATTTGCAAAGCTGGATAGATGGGTGGAAGTTCACAGAGCATACCTAACACACATTATAAGCACAGTATCTAAGCAGAGAGATTTGCAAAGCTGGATAGATGGGTGGAAGTTCACAGAGCATACCTAACACACATTATAAGCACAGTATCTAAGCAGAGAGATTTGCAAAGCTGGATAGATGGTGGAAGTTCACAGAGCATACCTAACACACATTATAAGCACAGTATCTAAGCAGAGAGATTTGCAAAGCTGGATAGATGGGTGGAAGTTCACAGAGCATACCTAACACACATTATAAGCACAGTATCTAAGCAGAGAGATTTGCAAAGCTGGATAGATGGGTGGAAGTTCACAGAGCATACCTAACACACATTATAAGCACAGTATCTAAGCAGAGAGATTTGCAAAGCTGGATAGATGGGTGGAAGTTCACAGAGCATACCTAACACACATTATAAGCACAGTATCTAAGCAAGAGATTTGCAAAGCTGGATAGATGGGTGGAAGTTCACAGAGCATACCTAACACACATTATAAGCACAGTATCTAAGCAGAGAGATTTGCAAAGCTGGATAGATGGGTGGAAGTTCACAGAGCATACCTAACACACATTATAAGCACAGTATCTAAGCAGAGAGATTTGCAAAGCTGGATAGATGGGTGGAAGTTCACAGAGCATACCTAACACACATTATAAGCACAGTATCTAAGCAGAGAGATTTGCAAAGCTGGATAGATGGGTGGAAGTTCACAGAGCATACCTAACACACATTATAAGCACAGTATCTAAGCAGAGAGATTTGCAAAGCTGGATAGATGGGTGGAAGTTCACAGAGCATACCTGTGGAAAGAGGAAACAGCCCAATTAGATGATGATGATGATCATGAGGTTGATGATTCAGCAGATATGATGATGATGATGATCATGAGGTTGATAATTCAGCAGATACAAATAGTGATGAATGGAATAATATGTCATAGATGTCTAGTCTATTTCTATAAGTCTGGATCAGACTTATGCATCATCAATATCTGTAGCTGAAAGGATTCAGGTGTTGATTGCTGCCTGGGTGTGGATGGAGTGACTGGATGATGGGGTTACACAGAGGTAATAAAACATGGGAAGGGCTGGAGAACTAATCTAGGTCATGCTACACTGATCATGAGGAATGTAAAAGCAGACACATGAAAGGTAAGAAAGTATCAACATATAAGAATTATAAGCACAGTATCTAAGCAGAGAGATTTGCAAAGCTGGATAGATGGGTGGAAGTTCACAGAGCATACCTAACACACATTATAAGCACAGTATCTAAGCAGAGAGATTTGCAAAGCTGGATAGATGGGTGGAAGTTCACAGAGCATACCTAACACACATTATAAGCACAGTATCTAAGCAGAGAGATTTGCAAAGCTGGATAGATGGGTGGAAGTTCACAGAGCATACCTAACACACATTATAAGCACAGTATCTAAGCAGAGAGATTTGCAAAGCTGGATAGATGGGTGGAAGTTCACAGAGCATACCTAACACACATTATAAGCACAGTATCTAAGCAGAGAGATTTGCAAAGCTGGATAGATGGGTGGAAGTTCACAGAGCATACCTAACACACATTATAAGCACAGTATCTAAGCAGAGAGATTTGCAAAGCTGGATAGATGGGTGGAAGTTCACAGAGCATACCTAACACACATTATAAGCACAGTATCTAAGCAGAGAGATTTGCAAAGCTGGATAGATGGGTGGAAGTTCACAGAGCATACCTAACACACATTATAAGCACAGTATCTAAGCAGAGAGATTTGCAAAGCTGGATAGATGGGTGGAAGTTCACAGAGCATACCTAACACACATTATAAGCACAGTATCTAAGCAGAGAGATTTGCAAAGCTGGATAGATGGGTGGAAGTTCACAGAGCATACCTAACACACATTATAAGCACAGTATCTAAGCAGAGAGATTTGCAAAGCTGGATAGATGGGTGGAAGTTCACAGAGCATACCTAACACACATTATAAGCACAGTATCTAAGCAGAGAGATTTGCAAAGCTGGATAGATGGGTGGAAGTTCACAGAGCATACCTGTGGAAAGAGGAAACAGCCCAATTAGATGATGATGATGATCATGAGGTTGATGATTCAGCAGATATGATGATGATGATGATCATGAGGTTGATAATTCAGCAGATACAAATAGTGATGAATGGAATAATATGTCATAGATGTCTAGTCTATTTCTAAGTATTGTACTTAGAAAATGTACTTTGAAAGATGTAGTTTGGAAGATGCATAGATCAGACTAAGTCTGGATCAGACTTATGCATCATCATATATCTGTAGCTGAATAGGATTCAGGTGTTGATTGCTGCCTGGGTGTGGATGGAGTGACTGGATGATGGGGGTTACACAGAGGTAATAAAACATGGGAAGGGGCTGGAGAACTAACTCTAGGTCATGCTACACTGATCATGAGGAATGGTGAAAAGCAGACACATGAAAGGTAAGAAAGTATCAACATATATAGATATTATAAGCACAGTATCTAAGCAGAGAGATTTGCAAAGCTGGATAGATGGGTGGAAGTTCACAGAGCATACCTAACACACATTATAAGCACAGTATCTAAGCAGAGAGATTTGCAAAGCTGGATAGATGGGTGGAAGTTCACAGAGCATACCTAACACACATTATAAGCACAGTATCTAAGCAGAGAGATTTGCAAAGCTGGATAGATGGGTGGAAGTTCACAGAGCATACCTAACACACATTATAAGCACAGTATCTAAGCAGAGAGATTTGCAAAGCTGGATAGATGGGTGGAAGTTCACAGAGCATACCTAACACACATTATAAGCACAGTATCTAAGCAGAGAGATTTGCAAAGCTGGATAGATGGGTGGAAGTTCACAGAGCATACCTAACACACATTATAAGCACAGTATCTAAGCAGAGAGATTTGCAAAGCTGGATAGATGGGTGGAAGTTCACAGAGCATACCTAACACACATTATAAGCACAGTATCTAAGCAGAGAGATTTGCAAAGCTGGATAGATGGGTGGAAGTTCACAGAGCATACCTAACACACATTATAAGCACAGTATCTAAGCAGAGAGATTTGCAAAGCTGGATAGATGGGTGGAAGTTCACAGAGCATACCTAACACACATTATAAGCACAGTATCTAAGCAGAGAGATTTGCAAAGCTGGATAGATGGGTGGAAGTTCACAGAGCATACCTAACACACATTATAAGCACAGTATCTAAGCAGAGAGATTTGCAAAGCTGGATAGATGGGTGGAAGTTCACAGAGCATACCTAACACACATTATAAGCACAGTATCTAAGCAGAGAGATTTGCAAAGCTGGATAGATGGGTGGAAGTTCACAGAGCATACCTGTGGAAAGAGGAAACAGCCCAATTAGATGATGATGATGATCATGAGGTTGATGATTCAGCAGATATGATGATGATGATGATCATGAGGTTGATAATTCAGCAGATACAAATAGTGATGAATGGAATAATATGTCATAGATGTCTAGTCTATTTCTAAGTATTGTACTTAGAAAATGTACTTTGAAAGATGTAGTTTGGAAGATGCATAGATCAGACTAAGTCTGGATCAGACTTATGCATCATCATATATCTGTAGCTGAATAGGATTCAGGTGTTGATTGCTGCCTGGGATGATGGTATGGGCTGGTATCATCAAAGATGAACTTGTGGGACCTTTTTCGGGTTGAGGATGGAGTGAAGCTCAACTCCCGGACTTACTGCCAGTTTCTGGAAGACAACTTCTTCAAGCAGTGGTACAGGAAGAAGTCAGTATCGTTCAATAAAAACATGATTTTCTTGCAGGACAATGCTCCATCAGATGCATCCAACTACTCCACAGCGTAGCTGGCAAGTAAAGGTCTAAAAGAAGAAAAAATAATGACATGGCCCACTTGTTCACCTGATCTGAACCCCATAGAGAACCTGTGGTCCCTCATAAAATGTGAGATCTACATGAAAGGAAAACAGTACACCTCTCGGAACAGTGTCTGGGAGGCTGTGGTGGCTGCTGGACGCAATGTTGATCGTAAACAGATCAAGCAACTGACAGAATCTATGGATGGAAGGCTGTTGAGTGTCATCATAAAGAAAGGTGGCTATATTGATCACTAATTTTTTGGGGTTTTGTTTTTGCATGTCAGAAATGTTTTGTTTTCTAAATTTTGTGCAGTTATATTGGTTTACCTGGTGAAAATAAACAAGTGAGATGGGAATATATTTGGTTTTTATTAAGTTGTCTAATAATTCTGCACAGTAATAGTTACCTGCACAAACAGATATCCTCCTAAAATCTAAAAAAAACACTCCAACTTCCAAAAATATTAAGCTTTGATATTTGAGTCTTTTGGGCTGATTGAGAACATAGTTGTTGATCAATAATAAAAATAATCTTTTAAAACACAACTTGCCTAATAATTCTGCACACAGTGTACAAAGCCACTTTTTTTCGTGACCACATCACATTTGAAGACACATTGAGGGGCTGATATGATACAAACTACCCAAAAGTGTCACCATTCCAAAAACTGCACCCTCAGACTACTTAAAACCACATTCATGAAGAGTATTAATACTTCAGCTGCTTCACAGGAACTAAAGCAATGTGGAAGGAAAAAATTAACATTTTACCGTATATACTCGCGTATACGCCAAGTTTTTCAGCCCAAAAATTGGGCTGAAAAGTCCCCCCATGGCTTATACGCGAGTATATACCCAGTGGTAGTATACAGCCGCCCGCCCGCCACCCCCATCAGTAAACAGGCCCCCCCATCAGGATCCAGGGCCCCCCTCCTTGCTCCGCAAAACCTGCAAACCTGCAATCGCGATCCCCGTCTTCTTCCGGCTTCCTGTGGTCGCAGGCAATGACGTCATTGCCTACGCCGACCACAGGAAACCGGAAGACGCTGGAAGAAGACGGGGATCGCGATGGCAGCGGCGGTCCGGCGGCGACAGGACAGTGATAAGTATAATGATTTTCCTTTGCAGGTTTTGCAGAGCAAGGAAGGGGGCCCTGGATCCTGATGGGGGGGCCTGTATACTGATGGGGGTGGCGGGCGGGCGCCTGTATACTACCACTGGGGCTGTATATACCTCTGGGGCTGCTGTATACTACCACTGGAGCTGTATATACCTCTGGGGCTGCTGTATACTACCACTGGGGCTGCAGTATATACCTCTGGGGCTGCTGTATACTACCACTGGGGCTGTATATACCTCTGGGGCTGCTGTATACTACCACTGGGGCTGTATATACCTCTGGGGCTGCTGTATACTACCACTGGCGCTGCTGTATACTACCACTGGGGCTGCTGTATACTACCACTGGGGCTGTATATACCTCTGGGGCTGCTGTATACTACCACTGGAGCTGATGTATATACCTCTGGGGCTGCTGTATACTACCACTGGGGATCTTTATACCTCTGGGGCTGCTGTATACTACCACTGGGGCTGATGTATACTACCACTGGGGCTGCTGTATACTACCACTGGGGCTGTATATACCTCTGGGGCTGCTGTATACTACCACTGGGGAGGCTGCTGTAACACTGCTGGGGCCTGTATATACCACTGGGGAGGCTGCTGTATACCACACTGCTGGGGGCTGTATACCTGTGCTGGGGTCCACCCTCGGCTTATACACGAGTCAATAGGTTTTCCCAGATTTTGGGGGCAAAAGTAGGGGGGGTCGGCTTATACATGGGTCGGCTTGTACACGAGTATATACGGTACTTTTCCAATAAAAATGTTCCCTTTACCCTCAAATTTTGCATTTTCACAAGGGAAACAGAAGCTAATGGACCCTAAAATTTGTTGGGCGATTTCTCCTGAGTACACCAACACCTCATATGTTGTGGAAAACCACTGTTTGGACGGATGGCAAGGCTTGGAAGGGAAGGAGTGCCATTTTTAAATTTATTTATTTATGAATAAATAAGTAATTTAAAAAACGGATTGGGGTCCACTCTAGTTTTGAGAACAAGCCAAGATAAAGCATACAGGTCCGATTTACCTTGGTTGGCTAATCTATCCATCTATTAATCTCTCTATCATCACTTACCTATCTGTGCACATCTTCTACACATAAGAAACCATTCATGGGTTTTTTTTTGCCTTCCTCTGGATCAACATGTTAGGCTATGGGTTGAACTAGATGGACTTAAAGTCTTCCTTCAACCTTAAAAACTATGTTACTATGTTACTATGTTACTATTTCAGTGCCATGCGATTTTTCAAGTACGTGTCACACGGATATCAAACATGACTAGCACATAGACAGCACATGGAAGAAATGAACGTACACACATATAGCCACATAGATGCCCAAAACAAACCATGCAACACATGCCTTTTTTTACACAAACATGTGAATGAGGCCTAAAGAGAAGCTTCTGACCACTTGTGAGGTATCAATGCGCTCAGAGAAAATTTTGGCCACAATTTCAATATTTTAACAAAGAAACACAAAATATATCAAACTAAATCTACAACTAACATTAAGTACAACCTGTGACGAAAAAAACAATCTCAGACTAACCGGGATACACTGAAGCGCTCTAGAGTGGTTACCACATAAAATGACACTGGGCAGATTTTAAAAATTGGGATGGTCATTAAAGGGAACCATCCAGCAGGATTAAGGGCTATAAAGTGAAGCCAGTGTCTTAGAAGCTCTGGGATACTGAGTGCAATCATACCTTTACTTGAAAGATTAAAGGTTTGATTGCAAAGAAAAGTGTCATAAAACTCCTGTAAAACAGGGCAGCAGATGATTGATGTGTGCAGTACTGCGTCACTATTTATTTTTTTATTCCTCCCCAGTGGGCATGCCTTTCAGCTGTAAGCTGAATGTCCTTCCTTTTCCCTGTCATTCAGACTTTCATTTTGCCATGTTGCTGGAGGATAAAGAAAGTAAAGGGATGTAGTTTGGCTTACAACAGAAAGACATCCCAAAGGGGAGTTATAAAATAAACAAATAGTGACTCAGGGCTGCACACATCAATCATCTGCTTCCCTGTTTTCCAGGAGTTTTAGGCTGCGTTCACACATTGCGTATTTTTGTCCGTTTTTTTGTGCGTGCTTTTCAAAATACGCAATGTGCCTTTTATCTGCCAGCAAACTGAATGGGAAATTCACTTTGCCTTGCAGACAGTGCGTAAAAATACACCGCGCTGTTATAGGAAAAAGCGCATGCGTAAAAAGAATGATCCTGTCAATTCTTTACGCGGCAGCGCCGGTGATTTTTCTTTTAAGGGCGGGCGCTGCTGGATCTGATGTCACAGAGGGGGAAGAAGAATCCTGCTTCCTCCTCCCCTCTGAGACATGTGTGGACGCCCCCTTTAGATTTCGCAATGTATTAATATACACTGCGAAATCTAAATTAAAGTAAATGAAATGTTTGTAAAATAATAAACATGGGTACTTACCCTCTGGCGGGTGGATGGCGGGTGTTCAGAAGCTGGGAGCAAGTCAAGATTCCAAGTGGAAAAGTACCTGTCGTGGTGTCAGAGGACGTTCCTGGCGCTGATTGACTGCTCGCGGCATATCACATGACCGCGAGCAGTCAATCAGTGCCCGGAATGCCCTCTGACATCACAGCAGGTTTTTTTCCACTCAGAATCTGCGGCTGCTCATCGGTCCTGGCTCCGAACACCCGCCATCCACCCACCGGAGGGTAAGTATCCATGTTTATTATTTTAAACACCTCTGGCTTTATTGAATTTAGATTTCACAGTGTATTAATATAATCTTTAGGGGGCGGGCACAGATGTGACAGAGGGGAGGAGAAACAGGATTCTTCCTCCCCTGCAGCACACAAAAGCGTGGTGTGTGAATGCACCCTCGCATTTTGTTGCGGCTTTTTGTGCGGTCAAAAATCACGGCAAAAGGCGCGCGCCAAAAGGCACAACAAAATACGCAAATGTGCAAGCGTAGCCTTATGATGCTTGTCTCTGCAATCAAGCCTGGAATCTTTCAAGTACAGACATGATTGCACTCATTATGCCAGTGCCTGTAAGGGACTGGCTTCACTTTATAGTCCTAAATCCTGCTGGTTGGTTCCCTTTAAGGTAAAAATTGGGTTAAGGGAGGAAAGATTTGATTTGGTCCATGCATTTTGAATAATTCCTGCTGACCCCTCACAGTGCTGCAAGGCAGTCATGTGCTATCACCCTTGCTTTTTTTTGCAGTTGACTTTCAGAGACAGACGTTGTTTTCCGGGATGACTGCGGCTAGCGATGTACCACTGTGTACCTCTGGAGACAGCAGTTCAATTTGTGATACCTATTACTGCACACAAATATCACATTTGAGCCTTGATATTCTTGTAAACAACATTTCCAAGAGCTGCAAAAGGAAAACCAATTATAGACTGCCGCCCGAAACATGAGTTTCCTTGAGAATTGAATTTTTGGTAACATCATATAGACGATAAACCCAAAATAGAATTTTTTACTTAACTATAAAGTCACCTGTATTCAGATATGCTCACTTTTTACATGTATCCTACGTGCCCGTCTTGTTTCTTCATTCGATAATCACTTTATAAATGTTGATACATTTTTTACATGATCCTGAGCAACTCGATGTTGGAAATTCCAAGCTTCTCTTTGTTACTAAGCAACTGCTATATAATAATATATTTTGTGAAAATTAGACAATATAACACTATTGTTTCAAGAAAAACACAATTGCATTTCTAATAAAGCTTCACTAACAGTGAATCTTTGTATTTATAGTAACTGTATTGTGAGCAGTTGCCCATTAGATTCTTATTATCTCATTCCCCACAAGGGAGATTCAGATAAAGGTGCATGTACATTCCATGATAACGTGTTCCTAGGAGAATCTGTTCACAATTATCACAGTGAAAAAGGGGTGCCGATAGCCCGGAAAAACAAGAAAGACGCTTGTTCGGTCAGTAAAATGATTTTTTGGGGTTTGCACAAGATATCATGGTTTTCAGCAGCACAAATGTACTATTATAGCCGATATGCTCTGAACAATCTATTACTAATAATTTAATGTGCAATGTGCTACTAGTATGTGGTCATTTAACCCCTTCATGAACCGGGAATTTTTCGTTTTTCATTTTCGTTTTCTGCTCCCCTGCTTCCAAGAGCCATAACTTTTTTTATTTTTCTGTCAATATAGACATATGTTTTTTGCAGTTCGAGTTGTACTTTCATATGCAATCATTTATTTTACCATATAGTGTACAGGAAAATTGCAAACAAATTCTAAATGCAGTGAAATTGCAAAAAAAGTGGAATGACAGGTTTGTTTTTTGGGTATTTTAGTCGCCATGTTCACTATATGGTAAAACCGATGTGATGGGATGATGCCTTGGATCGGTACGAGTTTGTAGACACCCAACATGTATACCTTTATTGGTATCTAGGTGCTGAAAAAACATTCAGAAGTTTGAAAAAAAACAAAAACTGACTTTTTGCGCCATGTTCTGTGACCCGTAGCGTTCTCATCTTTCGGGATCTGGGGCTGTGTGCGGCTTATTTTTTGAGTCTTCAGCTAACGTTTCTAATGATACCATTTTTGGGGGGATCCGCAGTTTTGATCGCCCGTTATTGCATTTTATAGCAAACGGAATTTTGACCCTTTTTTCCGTTACGGAGTTCACGGCTCTCATTAACGGATTTAATAGGATGATAGATCGGGTGATTCTGAATTCGGTGATACCAAACGTGTGTTTTTTTTTTTTTTTTTAATACTTTTATTGTGAATGGGGAAAAAGGGGGATGATTTGAACTTTTATATATTTTTTTTTTTTACAGGTTTTTAAAAACTTTTTATTTTTTTTCATTGATTTTTATTTTTACACTGCCCCTTTGGGAGGCACCTTGCTGCACAGTCTGATCGCTTCTGGGAGATACAGATGAGCTGCAGCTCATCTGTATCTCCCAGAATCGCGGACCTGCTGTGGTTTGCAGCGCCTGCCAACCACAGCAGGAAGCTGTGCTCTGACAGCATCCGGGGTCTAGCCAGGACCCCGGACTGTCATGTGAGCGCCGGAGATCCCGCGATACCATCACGGGATCTCCGGAGCAGGCGGGGAACAGCGCGTTCCCTGCCGCGGCCGCCTTGGATCACGCTGTCAGTGATTGACAGCGGGATCCAAGTGGTTAACAGCTCCGATCGGATCCCAGATCCGATCGGACCTGTTAGCCCGACATCTCAGCTGATCACATCAGCTGAGATGTCGGCTGTTTGATGTGAGCTCTGCGCCAGAGCTCACATCAAACACCCCTTACCCGCCCATGACGTTGTGTAACGTCATAGGTCAGGAAGGGGTTAAAGTTGCTCATCTCGCAATCTAAATTCACCCCTTAGGGTATGAGCACATGGTAAATATTTGGTGCAGAAATTTCTGCACTGTTTCCAAATCTCTTGGCAGATTCACCGAAGTAGGACATAAATTTCAAAAAAACTCACCAAAATGCTGCCACTTCTAATACCCATTGCACCTAGCAGGTGGCTGTCGGCTCCTCTGAGAGGCAACACATGTGCCTGAACATGTGGCAAAATTTTGGTGAGGTTTTTTGAAATTGATGTCCTACTTCGGGGAATCTTTAAATGTTTGATGGTTTACCCACTAAGCAAACATATGGTCAGGCATATGATTAGGACTCGCTTACATTATTTTGGCCCAAAGTACCTACTAACAACTAACATTTTCATCTCTTGTGTTTTGTTGCATCTTTTTATCTGTTGCAGCTGAGGCTGGGCCCTCAGGGGGGCGTCTGTCACTGGTGATGCATGTATCTGGTGCGGAGCAGCCCGCCTTGTCTAATAGCTTGGGCGTGACCAATAGGCTGCTCTGACACTGTGTATCACATAGACCTGTGTAGCTGATGCCCTATGGTAACCTTGTGTCTTTAAATACCACCAGTTTCCTCCCTGTCAGCGTGGCCGGTGGCAGATGCCACAATCACCCCCATGCTCTAGGTTGTAGGGGACTGAGCACTGGTGTTCAGACAAATCTCTTGGCAGGAAAAACACAGCATAAAATACATTTGCTTTTGTTTCGTTTTGATACTTTTTTACATACCTTTTTGGTGTAGTTTTTTCCGTACCAATTAGTATAGGTTAAACCTGCACCAAAAATGCTGAAATACTGGAAGTCACATCAAGATAGGAGACAACCTGGAGATCGCAGACAGGTAGCAGAGGTACTGCAAGCTGTAGGCAGACAGGTGACATCCTGCAGGGCACAGACAGGTAACAGAGGGTCTTTAAGACCTGAAACATGAAACAGAGGTACTGAAAGCTGCAGGCAAACAGGAGGGGTCCTGGAGATGGCAGACAGGTGGAACAGGTCCTGAGAGACCAGAAACAGGTAGTAGAGGTACTGGAAACAACAAGCAGGCAGAAGAAGTACTGGACACTGATGACAGGTAGCAGAGGTACTGCAAGACCAGGAAAAGGTAGCAGAAGTACTGGAAGACACAGACGGACAGGAGACATCCTAGATACTACAGACAGGTAGCAGAGGTCCTGAAAGACCGCAGAATGGTAGCAGACATCCAGGAGACTGTAGGCAGGTTGTCATACACAGACAAACTAAAAGACAATACCAAGGTGTGTGCCTTAGGCCTTATATAGGTTTAGGAAGTTCATGGGAGCATATCAGACTACATACAAAACCCCATGTGGACCACAAGAAAGAATAGTGGACCAGCATGGAGGCATGAATTGACAATCACAGATGTGAACTGCACCTACAGTATTTTCTAAGTAGACATAAGAGATGTCCTTTGTACCAATCTCTCCACATTCCCTGCATTGTTCCTCTGTCATTTTTCAGCACTCAAATTATAACAATGTTGCATTGCTAGCACAAATGCTGGGTGAAACATGAACAGTGCCCTCAGCTGCCAGTTTAGCTAAAAGTAAACAACATTTCACAAAAGGGCATTAACCAGACCCAATGTGTTAATAGTAATGTGTTTTTTTACGGGTGTGGCTGTGCGAACACACTTAGTAAGCTCACGATAACATAAATCCAGGTGCTGCTCAGTTACTTTGTGTATCCTACACAGGTAACTTCAAAGAAAAAAATGTGGCAGATAATGGAAATAAATCAATTATGGCCACTTTACACGCGGCAACAGGAAGATAGAAACCGGCAGGTGTCAGAGACAATTGTACCTTTTACCTTCAAAGCACATTGAAGTGGCTGCGTGTAATTCAGGTATCTGCAAGGTGTTTTGAAGGTAAAAGGTACAATTGTCTCCGACACCTGCCGGTTTCCATCTTCCTGTTGCCGCGTGTAAAGTGGCCATCAAAGTTCATTTATAGGGGATAGTTTTCTGATCACTTGTTACCCCAGCAAACCTGAGACTGGGACATAGCAATCCAGAGAATGGCTCTCTGCAGCCCAATAACGAAAAGAGTAGAGGCAAAGCATTCAAGGTCTATGGCACTACTGAAGAAAGCTAAGTGCAATGCTCAACGTTTTTTTGACAGTCCCATAAACCATGAATAAAGCCAAAATCAAGCCTGCCCTAATCAAGATGGGTCTGCAAAGCCTCATTCTCAGGGTTCCAGAGCCTTGATATAAGCATCACTGGGGATCCCAGGGATCAGACCCACCATAATCAGGAAATTAGCCCTTATCCTGTGGTTTGGGGATGATTTGGGATTTTGAGAATATCCTTTTAAAGCTCAAGAAATGATTTTAATAAAGATTTCTTTGTAAAAACTACAGACCTATCTTGCACATTTTTGGCTCATAGACAGCATTGGAGTGATACAGTATGACTCATCTACTCTGGAGTAATCAGTGTACAATCAGTCTAATGTAAGAACAATTAACCCGGCCACTTTGCTGGATCATATTGCCCAACCACCAACTAGGCACAACTATTAAACAGCAACAAAGAGATAATTATACTTCATATTTTATTCCATTCAGGTCACATTGATAAATAGCCTAATTAAGACTTATTCTCTATCACAAAAAGAATTTTAAAAAAAAGCCACATTGACATTTTGAAACGTTTTTCTCCTAAAAATACATGATAAAAAGGTTTTTGTAAATCTGTAAACAAAAAGAACTGTATTGCACTTTTGCAGTCTGATAAAAGGCACACATTTTGGAGCAAGATGTACAACTTTTTAGGGTTTCCTTCTTTACCCCATTTGACCTTAGAAGTAATGATTGGGCAGAGTTTAGCTTGAACAAGAATACTTCACATGGATAGACAGATTTGAAATAAATTGAGCAAATCAACAGAGCAAATGTGGCACCCTGCCAGTACAGGTAGCCACAGGACCACCTAAAACATGGATGGATTTCCACACTTGGTACCCCATACACATACAACACCTTCTACCCCAGACCTGTAGGAGGAGCCCCACTTGCTGCCTTTAAACAAGATTCCCTATAAATACCGGTGCTGGGGGCAGAGTTAGTCAGAGTGTGCCGTCGCTAGGAGAACTGTGAAGATCTCCTGGTGTGTCGGAGCCGTGCTAGGCCCGAGCCAGTTGACAACTGAGCAGTTATCAGCCTAGCCAGTGCAGGGGCCTAAGAGTGAGGTTGAAGGCAAGGAGTAAATTAACAGAGAAACAGCAGACTGGGGGCAGAGGAGCCATACCGGTTCACCCCAGAAAGCCACCCGGACACCGGAGTCCGAGTCTGCAGGAGAGCATTTAGCCTAGCAGAAATACCAGTTCACCGAGGAGACTCCAGTCTCCCGGGCATCTGTGTAGCAACCACAGATCCAGGCACCACAGGAGAGGATATAGCGGTAGTCCACACAAAGGTTTCCCACTACAACACACAGGTGACAGAAGAGCAGAGGAGGCTGGGTCAAGTTACACACAGGTCACAAAAGGAAAAGAGACAAGGAGGCCTTTTCCCCCACTCACTGTGGAGATCCAGAGGTGTTTCCCGACCACTGGAGAGTACCCTGGACATTATCTGCAATTCCACCAGTAAAGGTACAGAAACAACTTACGGTGTGTGTGTCGATTCCTCAGTCTCTGACCCTGTCCACTACAGAGATTTCCATGGCTGCCCGGCAGCATACCCAACTCCCTGCATCCATCCCTGTCACCTCACCAGAGCCCTGGGGACTCTGCTCCTCCTGTGGGGAGCTATACCACCCAGCTGCCCGACCATCATCCCCAGAGGCCCACAGCAGCGCTGGTGCATTCACCAGAAACCACAGGTGGCGTCACAAGACTTTTATTTCCTTTTACGTTTCCCCAAATTTTTGAGTTGACCACCAGGGCTACGGATCCGGGCGGGCCACCAGTGATATCCCTCCAACTCCACTCCTGGGTTCTGAGTTCCCTGGGTGAATCACAAATGTCTGATAATTCTACATAAATCCACTTACGAATGGCTAGTGCAAGTGCTTAACATGTACAAAAAAAGGGGAAAATCTCTTGTAACATCTGTGTGTAGGTCTGCAGTTAAAGATGCAAACAATACATCCATATGCTTGTACATTATGTAAAGGAGCACATATAACAGTACATACCCATGATATGTATAATAGAATGAATGCTGGCAGGAGGACAATGGTAGCCATAGAAAAAAGAACAGAATCCTTGACGTACTTTTCACTATTCAAGTAGATGCATTGTAGCCATTAGCTTCCTAGGGTTGAAGTGTTCTTGATACACCCAGTGATTTAGGGAAGTTAAATGTGCCTCAGAACCATGCTATTTCTGTTATCCGCCCAATCATGTGGCCGCTCTGTTTAGTGCCCAGCTGTGTGCTCTTCGTCTCCCAAAAATTCACCCTTGGCTGTCAAATGGATGCTGCACATGTGAAATACTCACCAGGGCCGTGGGGTACTCGTAACTGGGCCGGGTCGGTCCTTTTCTGGGGAATTCACGGGGCTGTGATTCACTCCATAACCCTGGCGATGTCGTTAAATGGGAAATCATTATATGGGATTATGTGATGCGACCTGTAGTATTCAGCTATATAGGGCTGACGCTATAGTTCAGGACCACTGGGGCTGTTGATGACACAGCAAAGATGTCACAGCTCCCCACAGGTGGAGCAGAGTCCCAGGGTAGATAATACAGTCAAAAAGGACTGCATTGATCATTGGGGTGCAGGGTAACAGACGCAGGGAAAGAACCAGAGGACACAGGGTTGTAGTTTCTGTTACCTTTACTTGGTGGTTGCAGATGCAGTCCGGGGCACTTATTACAGGCTAGAAATAAACCCGATGCTATTGCATCGGGATGGCAGTCTCTGTGCCTTTCTCCCCTTCCGTGCTCTCTCCACTCTGCGCTGTCTCTCCCCCTGTGCACTCTCTCTTACTTGTGCCTTTCTTTCTGCTTTGTGCACTCTCAGCCACTGTATGCGCTGTCTCTCTCTGTGTGCGCGGCCTCCCCCTGTGCCTTCTGCCTCCCATGTCCCTGCGTCCCATCACTGAGCCACCATACAATGCTCACCACTGAGTCACCATACAGTGCTCACCACTGAGCCACCATACAGTGCTTACCACTGAGCCACCATACAATGCTCACCACTGAGCCTCTAACCAGTGCTCACCACTGAGCCACCATACAGTTCTAACCACTGAACCACCGCACAGTGATAACCACTGAGCATCATACAGTGCTAACCACTGAGCCCCCATACAGTGCTCACCACTTAGCCAGGGGCTTAAGATTTATTCTACCAACTTCAAAAATGTGTTAAAAAGGTTCTTTATTAGTTTCCTTTAAAAATGGTCTGTTGGACCAATATGCAAATAAACAAAGAACATATACAGTTGTGGCCAAAAGTATTGACACCCCTGCAATTCTGTCAGAAAATACTCAGTTTCTTCCTGAAAATGATTGCAATCACAAATTCTTTGGCATTATTATCTTCATTTAATTTGTCTTCAATGAAAAAAACACAAAAGAGAATGAAGCAAAAAGCAAAACATTGATCATTTCACACAAAACTCCAAAAATGGGCCAGACAAAAGTATTGGCACCCTCAGCCTAATACTTGGTTGCACAACCTTTAGCCAAAATAACTGCGATCAACCGCTTCCGGTAACCATCAATGAGTTTCTTACAATGCTCTGCTGAAATTTTAGACCATTCTTCTTTGGCAAACTGCTCCAGGTCCCTGATATTTGAAGGGTGCCTTCTCCAAACTGCCATTTTTAGATCTCCCTCCAGGTGTTCTATGGGATTCAGGTCTGGACTCATTGCTGGCCACCTTAGAAGTCTCCAGTCCTTTCTCTCAAGCCATTTTCTAGTTCTTTTTGAAGTGTGTTTTGGGTCATTGTCCTGCTGGAAGACTCATGACCTCTGAGGGAGACCCAGCTTTCTTACACTGGGCCCTACATTATGCTGCAAAATTTGTTGGTAGTCTTCAGACTTCATAATGCCATGCACACGGTCAAGCAGTCCAGTGCCAGAGGCAGCAAAGCAACCCCAAAACATCAGGGAACCTCCGCCATGTTTGACTGTAGGGACCGTGTTGTTTTCTTTGAATGCCTCTTTTTTTCTCCTATAAACTCTATGTTGATGCCATTGCCCAAAAAGCTCTACTTGTGTCTCACCTGACCAGATAACATTCTTCCAAAATGTTGAGGCTTTCTCATTTAAGTTTTGGCAACCTCCAGCCTGGCTTTTTTATGTCTCGGGGTAAGAAGTGGGGTCTTCCTGGGTATCCTACCATATAGTCCTTTTTCTTTCAGACGCCGACAGATAGTACGGGTTGACACTGTTGTACCCTCGGACTGCAGGGCAGCTTGAACTTGTTTGGATGTTAGTTGAGGTTCTTTATCCACCATCTGCACAATCTTGCGTTGAAATCTTTTGTCAATTTTTCTTTTCCGTCCACATCTAGGGAGGTTAGCCACAGTGCCATGGGCTTTAAACTTCTTGATGACACTGCGCACGGTAGACACAGGAACATTCAGGTCTTTGGAGATGGACTTGTAGCCTTGAGATTGCTCATGCTTCCTCACAATTTGGTTTCTCAAGTCCTCAGACAGTTCTTTGGTCTTCTTTCTTTTCTCCATGCTCAATGCGGTACACACAAAGACACAGGACAGAGGTTGAGTCAACTTAAATCCATGTCAACTGGCTGCAAGTGTGATTTAGTTATTGCCAACACCTGTTAGATGCCACAGGTAAGTTATAGGTGCTGTTAATTACACAAATTAGAAAATAATCACATGATTTTTCTAACAGTGCCAATATTTTTGTCCACCCCCTTTTTTATGTTTGGTGTGGAATTATATCCAATTTGGCTTTAGGACAATTATTTTTGTGTTTTTTCATTGAAGACAAATTAAATGAAGATAATAATACCAAAGAATTTGTGATTGCAATCATTTTCAGGAAGAAACTGAGTATTATCTGACAGAATTGCAGGGGTGTCAATACTTTTGGCCACACCTGTACATTCTAATACATCCCTGTCTCACCTTTTTTACTAATCTATGAGTACAATAATGTAGTTAGTAAACTTACGAAATTCTTGTCACAGGGTCGTTCCTCCAAGCGATTTTGACCGATAGGCGGGTCCCCTGTGCCGCGCTACCCCTGCCTCGCCGCTGTAATACGCCCTAATGGGCATCATTATAAAATGCAGAGCGCGGGCATGATTTCAATATCGCGCCCGCAACGTCACCGCTGCGACGCGGTCATGTGACTCCAGGATCGCTGCGTCACTTCTGGTCGCAGGTCTCACTGGCAGACTTCGCACATGCACAGATTGCATGCTGAAGTCTGCCTGTGTGCGACCGTAAGTGATGCAGCGATCTCGGCGTCACATGACCGCGTCGCAGCGGTGACGTTGCGGGCGCGATATTGAAATTGTGCCCGCGCTCTGCATTGTATAATGACGCCTATTAGAGCGTATTACAGCGGCGAGGCAGGGGTAGCACGGCACAGGGGACCCACATACCGGTCAAAATCGCTTGGAGGAATGCCCCTGTGACAAGAATTTTGTAAGTTTACTAACTACATTATTGTACTCATAGATTAGTAAAAAAGGTGAGACAGGGATGTGTTAGAATGTATTGTAAGGCTGCAGGGATAGGTATTAATAGGTTAGATAGGTGATTTGGGGTGGCAGGTTCCCTTTAAGAAACAATTTTTCCTGCATAATCACTTGTATACAAGGCTAAATAAACCAGAGAAACAAAAAAATATTGCTTTTAGCGTATGTTCACACATACTGTTGTAGCTTTTTTTCATCATTTACAATTGGGAGGGCCCTGGGAGGGCCCTGACTCATACATATTGTAGGGCCCTCTGTCATACATCATTTTTAGTTAGCTATTCCCCACAAGGTGAGCTACATTGTGCCGGTACGTATGTTGATCTTTGATCTCAGAGGCCTCAGATGGTCCTGTAACATATGTTTTGGAGGGACAACTCTTACTTCGACATTTGGGCAGTCCCTCCCCCATTGAGACTCAGATAGTGGAATACTAATTCCATAGCAGTTTACAATGTGCCCATTGTAGCATTGGGCAAAACCCTCCTCCCCCTCCTTCTCCTCCACGTCCATGACATTTTGAGGCCCTAAACTCAAATGTTCAGAGGACCTGCAGTAGGCAGGAAACCTGAGTTTGCTGAGGGCCCAGAGATGGCCCTGTAACATACATTTTGGAGGGACCGCTCTTACTTCGACATTTGGGCGGTCCCTCCCTCATTGACACTGTGATGGTGGAATACATATTCCATAGCAATTTACAATTTGTCCATTGTAGCGTTACGCTTCATCCTCCTCCTCCACCTCCACCTTCATGATATTTGAGGGCCTAAATTCAAATGTTCAGAGGGCCTTCAGTAGAAAGCAAACCTGAAATTGTTGAGGGCCCAATGATGGCCCTCTATCATACGCTTTGGAGGAACTGCTCCTACTTAGACATTTGGGTGGTCCCTCCTCTATACATTTGATGCTGAAACCACTGCCTTAATAACTGAGCACAAGGAAAGTCATGGTTGATGGCACTGAAGGTCATCTCATCTGTAAATTAGGGGGGGCCCTCCTTAATACATTTTTGAGGGCCCTCTATACTTTGGGAAGGGTCCTCCTCTATTCATTTGGGAGGGACCCTTTACATTTTGGAGGGCCCTCCTTTATACATTTGGGAGAGCCCTGCTTAATACATTAAGGATGGCCCCCTCTATACTTTAGGAAGGGCCCTCCTGTATTCATTTAGGAGGGCCTCCTATACATTTTGGAGGGCCCTCCTTTATACATTTGTGAGGTCCTCTTTATACAGTTGTGAGGGCACTTATCAAATGGACTCCCACTGCTACAGAGGGAACTCCCAACCCCAGCTTGGATGGGCTGGAGAGGAAGAGGTAGAGGAGGAGGCGAGGCAGCGTGAGCAGAGGATGGGTATTGTTCCTCCTGTTGCTGAAACAGAACCTTTGCCTGTTTGAAAGTTGGTCTACATGGCACAGTTCCTGTGTATGTGTCTGTTTTAAGACCCTCGCATGATACACATTTTCACCAACAACATATACTGGTTAGCCACCTTTCTCAACCGACACAAGAAGGAGAAAATGTCTTCTATCCTTTTTGAGTTATAAAAGGGTTGCACAATAGAATCCTTCAAGAGATGGCATTGTACATCACTTGCTGCAAACATCACCTTCTGACAAGGCTGGCGGCAGAGGTATCGGCTCTTTTCAATACCAAGGATTAATGGGGAGAGTCACGCACACCTGCTACAACAGAAGTGGGGGGGAAATGTGCACATTTTCAATAAACCAGCACATTAGCAAGGGCAATATGTGCCTGTAACAATGCCAAGGAGATAGAAGTTGAACAAAAAATGCTAAAGGGATATTTAACTTACCATACCTGCATCATTCATGATGATTAATTTCCCTTTAATTATTGTGTGTCCAAGTTAAACACTTGACCTGACCTATCCTTATATATATACCTATCCTGATGTTACAGCACAGGCCTGAGGGTGCGACAATTAAGTTCACAAATACAGCGGGGTGCAGTCTTAAAGTCTTTACTCACAGTCTTTCGTTCCGGGTTACAACAATTGTCACTGTGTAACAGCCCGCTGAGTGCTGAGTTCTTGGAGGACGGTATCCAGCTAATCCCAGGTAACGTGGTAGCACTTAACCAGTACCCCTTTCTCGGTCCTCTCACAGTCGTCTCACTCTGCGCTTGCTTCACCCTTCTGCCTTGCGCCTCACACACAGAACCCCAAGCCAGTGGCCTTGGGTCTTTCTAGAGCAACTACTCTCTCAGTCCCCTGGGCCCTATATGGCCACCTTTTCAGCTGCGGCACTTGGACATACCGAAGCCTTCAGATTGCTAGCTGAGCCTCGTTATTATCCACTAGTCTGGGGTCGGTCCCCCTACACTGCGACTTGGTTGCCCCACACGGTTTCAGTCAGTGTGGATGCGGGCGTCCCCAGGTGGACTGCCCACCACCCGGTTCCCTGGGAACTCTTCTGTCTTCAGGAGCACTCTTTCTCTCTCGACTCCTCTGTCAGGTCTTGTCTCTCCCAGGTCTTGGGACAAGCTCCCACTGGCTTTCTACGACACCTCGTTCTTGCTCTTGTCCTTCTTCTGACAAGCTCTCTGACCCTCAAAGACTCCTACTGCTCTTGCCAGCCACCCATCAACTGTCTTCTAGATGTTTCTACTGTCCTTTTATACTCTTTGTCACATGTCATATGTTACTAATGTACGTCTTCCTTTACTTCACTCCTTCCTGGATGCTCCCCTACACTCTGTACTCCACCACCCATCCCTTCTACTGACACACCCCTCCAGGGCCTTAAAATACTCGGAATCTGGCTTTCTTGAGGCTTCAACTATCAGTTTCGTAGAGTATTACTGTAAACTGTATTACTGTAGGTCAGTGAGCTGTTTAGGCCTACTGGGCCAGATAAACTCGAAGCTCATGCAAGTGCTCCCATCAATGTTATGCCCCGCCACACACAGGTGGGACAACTATCAGTTTTATGGAGTATTACAGAAAATAATAGAGAGGTAGGTCAGTGACCTGTTTAGGCCTACTGGGCCAGATAAACTCAAAGCTCATGCAAGCGCTCCCATCAATGTTATGCCTCGAAAGACACAGGTGGAGAAGTATAGGTTTCATGTAGTATTACAGAAAATAATAGAGAGGTAGGTCAGTGACTTGTTTAGGCTTACTGGGCCGGATAAACTCAAAGCTCATGCAAGCGCTCCCATCAATGTTATACCCCGCACACACAGGTGGAACAACTATCAGTTTCGTGGAGTATTACAGAAAATAATAGAGAGGTAGGTCAGTGACCTGTTTAGGCCTACTGGGCCGGATTAACTCAAAGCTAATGCAAGCGCTCCCATCAATGTTATGCCCCGACAGACAGAGGTGGGAGAAGTATAAGTTTCGTGTAGTATTACAGGAAATAATAGAGAGGTAGGTCAGTGACTTGTTTAGGTTTACTGGGCCGGATAAACTCAAAGCTCATGCAAGCACTCCCGTCAATGTTATACCCCCTCCACACACAGGTGGAACAACTATCAGTTTTGTGGAGTATTACAGAAAATAATAGAGAGGTAGGTCAGTGACCTGTTTAGGCCTACTGGGCCAGATAAACTCAAAGCTCACGCAAGCGCTCCTGTCAATGTTATGCCCCACCACACACAGGTGAGACAAGTATAACGTTTGTGGAGTATTACACGAAATAATAGAGAGGTAGGTAAGTGACCTGTTTAGGCCTACTGGGTTGGATAAACTCAAAGCTCATGCAAGCGCTCCCATCAATGATATACCACGCCACACACAGGTGGGACAACTATACGTTTTATGGAGTATTACAGTAAGAACTAGTCAGGAAGGTCAGTGACCTGTATAGGCCTAGTGGATAGGGGAGATTGACCAAACAATGCTTTTAGGGGCCCAAAAACTCTTCATGTGTATACATCACATTTGCCAAAACCTGGTTTGATGCCCAAAACCAGTTTACGCAAACATTAAGGGAGATGTAGTAATCACTGCTTTTAAGCACCCAAAAATGGTGGATGTGAATACAGCAAATTTGTTAATCACTGGTTCAATGGAAAAAAAGGTTGAATATTCAGAAACGGGCAGGAGTGTCAGGGATAGGTATTGAGCTCAGAGAGCCATACTCAAGTCAAGCAACAAACAGCAAGGAGACACCAACAACAGTCTCCATTTTTCAAAAAAATTAGGCACAGCCACCACTTAAGTGGCATCAATTGCCTCAGAGTTAAAATATTGAAATAGGGAGTTTAATGCAGCACATTGAAAAGTACAAAAGCGTTTAGCCTCCCCAGGCTGACACAGGGATGGAAAAGTCCTTTCTGATCCATGAATTGTTCATCTTAATAAACGTTAGTCTGTCTACACTGTCACTGGACAGCCGCATGCGCTTATCTGTCAGCACACTACCAGCAGCGCTGAAGACACGTTCAGAGAGAACGCTGGCTGCGGGGCTCGACAAAATCTCCAAGACATGAGTGGCGAGCTCAGGCCATTTTTCCAGTTTTGAAGCTCAAATTGCACAAGGGTCCAGTTCCACAGTCATGGCATCGATATTCAGCTGTAGATACTTCTGTACCATCCTCTCTAGGCGTTCACAATGTGTCAGACTTGTTCTCTCTTCTGGCGTTGCAAAGGATGGTCTAAAAAAAATGGTGAAACGATTCTACAAAATTGCTGTTATCAGATAGACTGTTACTGTTAACATTTGAGTGATGACGACTCGACGTTCCCCTGGTTGGAAAGTTAGAACTGCGATATTCAATATGTGCACCACTGATGTTTTGGGGAAAAGCAGTACTAAGATTGTCTAAAAGCTTCTGTTGATACTCCTGCATGCGTGCGTCCAGTTCCAGGGCAGGAAGCATTTCGCCAAATTTATTCTTGTAACGGGGATCTAACAGTGTGGCAACCTAGTAGTCGGCATTACTTCGAATTCTAAGAATCCGAGGATCATGTTGCAGGTAGTGCAGCATGAAGGCACTCATGTGTCTTGCGCATCCAGGAGTCCCAAGTCCTTGTTGTGTTGGTGGCGGCGAGGTAACATTCACACTTCCTTCTTCTGCCTTCTCCCCCCAACTTTGCACAACAGAAATATGATCAAGATCTCCCTCATCTGCTGAGTCTAACATGACCTCCTGTATGATCTCCCAGATCCTCAAAGTTGGAAGGAACCCATCAGATCCAGCCAGGAGATTGGGTTTTCATCAAAAGATTCAGTAGACGTGCTCTTGACTGCCCCTTCCAAGTCCTGCTGGTCACCTCCACGGCTGTGAAGGTTGAAGGAAGGCCTACATGGATCCACGCATCCCACTGTAAGAAGGCACCAGATCCAGAAGCCAAAAATGGTTGTTTCGCTCCTTAATCCTGATATACATACTCAGTATAAAGCAGGGGGAAGCAGGTCACAAGATGGTGGAAGGTCATGTAGGAGAGAAGATGGGAGATCATACGGGAGGTCATGTTAGTACCACAGCTACAAGGGTCACATATCAGTTTGACTTCTACACCATAGTAAACAGATGCACACGACATGGGATCTACAACAGCTATGGGTAATATAGGGGATATAGACCAGTCCAGGTAGAAGAATGCAAAGATAAATGGGGTAGAAGCCTGCCAGACCACATGATCCGGACCAAGGGTAGATGGGAGATTAGCCAAAGCCCTAACAGGACTCACAGACCTGTCAGAAGAATTAGCTCATATTTCTGGTGTTAAGGATCCATGGGACACTTGGTTTGGGTAATGGGATGGATGGCAGAGAGCGCTTATCAAACTAGGTATAATAATCCTTTGTGTTCTATTCGTAGTGGCTCCAATTTCATGCTGTGTAATACCTTGCATCAAGAAGATGATGTCTCACGTCATGAAGGAGACAGTGACAACAATGTATGCAGATCTCAGAGGTCCTGATGATGAAGGAGAACTATACGCCTGAGAATGATGCCATTGCCATTGCCACAAGATCTCTTGGAGAAATACGAGAACTTGAGACCCATCTTAGAAGATGGAGTAGGGACAGTTTAGGGTGCGGCTAAGGTCAACTGCAAAGGGATTCCGATGTTACGGTTTGCCTCAATGTTGATGAAGTGTCCTCCCCTTTCCTCTACCTTTTCCCCCTCCGCCGCCTAGGGCAAAGATTTAGGGTAAGATTTTGAATGTCTCCAAAGGGGGGAATGTTATGGCAATAAATAGTTAATAACTTATATAAGTCTTATGGAAGTCATTCAGAAATCTTCCAGTGTGTAGACTGCAGCATCCCCCATCCTTCCCCTCCCTTCGAATCCCACTGTCTTGGAATTAGCTGCACAGAAGTTCCTTATCAGCATGGACTGAATGTACTGTAATGTACAATTCAAGGCTAAATTGAAATGCTAACTAACACAAAGAATGAATTGAATTTTTTTCAGAAAAAAATGTAGATTCAGCATAATATGATGCAATCACCTAGCAACACCCCTAAGGATTGCCCCTTTAATGATAAGTAATAACACTGTTAACCCCTCCTAAAATAAAGGTTTTTGTCATTAAGCTCTACTTTGACATGGGTGTCAGCGTGGTTCTTTCAGTGGTGTGCACACACTCAGGCAAAGCATCCAATTTGGCGGCAGACAGTTAAGATGACAGCCCACCCGGAAGGTGTGGAGGACATCCATTACACATCGCCTCTTCATCCTCCATTTCTTCCTTGGCTCCTGCACCTTCATCAACAGTTTAGCTGCTACCATGCACCCTCGTTGTTCCCTCTCCCCCACCCTCCCCTGCCAGCCTCCTTGGTGCTGCTGACCATCTGGACCATTGAGATCTTGTTATCCCTTCCACATGCGACTCCTCCTCTACTTCCTCCCCTTCCTCTTGGCCCACCGCCTGGTTAAAGTGGGCTCCAGCATGTAGATGACTGGAATAGTCATGCTGATAATGGTATCGTCAGCGCTAAATATCTTAGTAGCCATTTCAAAACTCTGCAGAAGGGTGCAGAGGGCTCATCGCTGCTGCCACTGTCGCTGCAACATGTGCAGAGTAGAATTCCATCGTGTCGGCACATGGCATTTCAGGCGATGAACCAGCAGGCCGAACGACTTCTGTAGCGATGCAATTCGTTGAGCTACTGGATGCGAACGGCAGAAGTGAGCACACAGCAACCGTGCCCTCTGCAGAAGCACATCTAGGCCAGGATAGTGGGCTAGAAATTGCTGGATGACCAGATTCAAGACGTGAGCCATACAAGGCACGTGTGTCACCTTGCCCCGGCGAAGGGCCGAACACAGGTTTGCAGCATTGTTGCACACGGCCTTCCCTGGCTGCAAGTTCAGTGGAGACAACCATTGACTAAACTCGGTCTCCAGAGCTGAGCACAACTCCTCAGCTGTGTAACTCACATTTCCCAGACATTTTAACGTAAACCGCCCGATGGCGTTGAGCCCTACTTCCAGCATAGTAAGGAGGTGTTCGGGATTCCTTCTGTGCAGTTTGAAAGTGAGTCACATTATCAGACAGGCTTTAGGTGCAGATGGAGGACCTAAAAGAGATGGAGGAGGCAGAAGCAGTTGAGGAACTTCTAGATACAGAGGTTTGACGCACAACCCGTGGGGATGGCAAGATTTGTACAGCAGCCCATTCTCCTGCTGTCACCATAGCCACCCAGTGCTCAGTCAGCGACATGTAACGCCCCTGTCCATGTTTACTCATCTAGGTGTCTGTGGTAAAATGCACCCTGTCACACACAGAGTTTCTCAAGGAAGTGGTGATGTTGTGTGCAACATGCTGTTGTAGTGCAGGCACAGCTTTCTTTGAGATATAGTGGCAACTGGGCATATGGTACTAGGGCACTGCGACAGCCATAAGGTCTCAAAATTCCTCTGTATTCACCAGCCGGAAAGGCAGCATTTCCGTAACCAACAGCTTGGAGATGGTGAAATTCAACCTCTTAGCTTTAAACGTAGTAGACAGAAGGCAATGCAGGACTGTGTTCATTGGACCCGCGCTGCACACAGAGGAGACGGTCAAAGGGAGATTGGATCACAAGTGGCTTTTATTTCCAACGTGTTTCGAAGTCAGACCCGACTCCGTCCTCAGGGAGCCAACAAGGAGGAAGGAGTCGGGTCTGACTCCGAAACACGTCGGAAATAAAAGCCACTTGTGATCTAATCTCCCTTTGACCATCTCCTCTGTGTGCAGCGCGGGTCCGGTGAACACAATCCTACATTGCCTTTTGTCTACTATGTTTAACTGTTGATGTGTGGATCCTGCAGCAACTATTTTGTGTATATGCTGGTTGTGTGCGCTGCACCACCTGAAATGACCATTTCTGGTCTACTTATTTTATCGAGATAAGACCCTATTTGCGCTCTCTCCTCCACAGTTCTACATATTACAACCTCTTAGCTTTGGCATGGGTAGGAGTAAATGGTCGTTTACTTGTCCACATCTGAGGGACCGAGGGCTGGCTGCTGTGCTGAGACATGGATGAGACAAACTGCTGGACTGTGAGGGAAGTACAGGAAGACATACTGTATTATGTCACATTAAGAAAAAGGTAGTGTTCTCGATGTCTGACAGCACTCAACACCAGAAGGTGTTTCCACTTCCAAAACAGCTGATGACCTGTCAACCACACCAGCTGTTGCGGTAAAAAGGTGGAAGTTCTGCTGCTGAAAGCCTGTGTGACCACTATCCCCACAGTCACAGATGATGAAGAAGCTGCAGATGCACTTGATGGGCCAGACGGTGGATGATCCTTTGCGATCTGAAAAAAGGCCCAGGCTAGGCAAGGCTTAGCGCCCATGCAACCTGCAGAGCCACCACGGCTTCTGCACAGAGGCAGAGTTGTGGCTGAGGACGCAGTTATTGACATGCTTCCAGAACTCTGTCTTTGTCCAGGAATCTGCAATCTAACCTCATCACAAGCATCCTCCTCCACCTCTTCTGCTGAGCTCATTAACTGCCTGCCTGTGGGTTGACAGTAAGTGGGATCTCCAACCTCATCATTACCCTGTGTGTTCTCACACTCGTCATCCTCAGAGCCTACCTTTTCCTGCCCTGAGCGCAAAGTCAAGTTGTCGTTCCAATCAAGTATCTGAGTCTCATCATCATCTGCCTCATTGTCTCCACCAACAGGGGTTACAGTTTGGGAATGAAGGTCTACATTATGCTTGGACCCTTCTTAATCTGGGCCTGGATCTGACTCAAAAAGATTTTGGGCATCGGTGCAGATCATTTCCTCATTTTGACTCAATGAAGCTTTGGAGCAGACCTCTGATTCTCAAGATATACTGTAATATGATTGAACAGCTCTGCAGACTCACCCATCTGTGTTAACCCATAGTCAGTAGGGAGGCTGGAGACTTGTGAGCTGTGAGGAAGCAAGTGCGATTGAGGAAACACCTCTGAGGACTGGAGTGTTTGTGATGTTGAAGTTGAGGTGGAGGAGAGCCCACTTGATGGAGCGCTTAATACCCATTGTAGCATCTGCTCTTTTTCGGCCTCATCTACAAGTTTTAGCGATCCTCTGCTGTGTAAGAAAGGGATTATAGCAGATCGTCCATGATAAGAAGTAGACATTTTAGTTTGGCTTGAAGACTGTATTTGTTCAGCAGATATTTCTGTTACTTTAACACCTACCCCATGGACTCAAACATTTTTACTCTTTCAAACATGCCTATTCCCCTTTCCTCCAGCAGCAGAGCTTTTACCACTCATATTTGAGGGTAGCTAATTTGCAACTCTGTAGTTGTTGGCACAAAAAACTATGGATGTAAAATTAGCAGGGCTAAGTGGCCAAACCTAAATAGGTTTTGGTAAGTAGGTTTGGGCAGATGCAATACAAAAGTGTTTTCTGCGCTGTGTGGTGGTAAATTTCAACAGAAGACTGGACCACAGCTACTTAATGAAACCGTGGTTCTACCCTAAATAGGCTTTGTTAAGTAGGTTTGGGCAGATGCAATACAAAAGTGTTTTCTGCGCAGTGTGACTATAGATTTCAACAGAACACTAAAGTACAGCTACCTAGTGAAACAGTGGTACTACCCTAAATACGTTTTGGTAAGTAGGTTTGTGCAGATGCAATACAAAAGTGTTTTCTGTGCTGTGTGGCAGTACATTTCGACAGAAAACTGGAGTACAGCTACCTAGTGAAACAGTGGTACTACCCTAAATAGGTTTTGGTAAGTAGGTTTTGGCAGATGCAACTCAAAAATGTCTTCTGCGCTGTGTGGCGGTAGATTTCAACAGAACACTGGAGTACAGCTACCTAGTGAAACAGTGGTACTATCCTAAATAGATTTTGGTAAGTAGGTTTGGGCAGATGCAATACAAAAGTGTTTTCTTCGCTGTGTGGCAGTAGAACACTGAAACAGTGAAACAGTGGTACTATCCTAAATAGGTTTTGCTAAATAAGTTTGGGCAGATGCAATACAAAAGTGTTTTCTGCGCTGTGTGGCGGTAGATTTCAACAGAAAACTGGACCATAGATACCTAGTGAAACAGTGGTACTAGCCAAAAAGGATTTACTTGGCTAGATGCAGTAAAAAATGGCTAGCAAAGACAGGAGATGTAGCTTTCTTCACAACAGTGCTACACCAGTGCCTGGCACACACTGCTTCTAGCCAAAAAGGATTTACTTGACTAGATTTGGCCAGATGCTGTAAAAAACTCTTGCACAGGACTGGAACAGACCTGCCTGGCAAACACTGCTTTTAAGCCCTAAAAAGGGCCGTTCTTGCAAGTAGTCCCTAAACCTACTAACTATCTCTCTATTTAACTTGGAATGGAATCGCTATCTATCTTTTACTGTAGTGCACACAGCAGCAATGGCGGCGTCTGACACTGAGCTCCAACACTGACAAAATGGCGAGTAGGGAAAATGGCCTGTTCTTATATGGCACTGACATGTGACATACCCAGCCAATGACACAAGTGTGCAAAAAGTGCCCTATGCTCTATGCGTGCTGATAGGCTGACAGACCGGACCACCCACAGTAAATGCGGGAAGGAAAAAAAAATTGGAGATCTGCATTATTTGACCACAGACATCTCCCCAGCCCCCCCCACTTCCCACCCACTATTCCTAGACACTGAAACTTATAATAACGTTAAACAAAAGCATTACTGTGAAAAGTCAGTAAAGCTTTTAGTCAATTAACCGTAATCGAACATAACCTCGAATTACCGGATTTTTAGCAAATTGTTCGAATTCGTCAAATGACACGAACATAGCGCAAAACAGGTCGAGTTTTAAATTGCGAACTTTTCGAATCGAACACCGCTCATGTCTACTCACAGTCTTTGTGCAGCAACCCGCTGAGCACTGGGTTCTTGGAGGTAGGGATCCAGCTACTCACTGGTAGTAGGATGGTACATAACTGGCACCCCTTCTCTGTCCTTTCCAGGTTGTCTCATACAGTGCTTGCCTCTCCTATCCTGCCTTGTGCCTCACCACACAGGGCTCTGAGTCAGTGACTGTGGGCTTTTCTAAGGGGTTCCCCTGCAGTGTCTCCCCTTAGCTGTATGATTGCCACCTTTTCATCAGATATGCGCGGTTGTCGTCCGTGTCACCATGAAAGTGTCACACAGTCTCTAGGTTGCTAGCTGAGCCTGGATGTCTCCACTAGTCTTTTAAGTTCCCGGTGCCCTTTGCGGCCTAGTCCCTCCACTTGCCTTCGCTTGACAATTGATACGAGACCCACAGGTGGATTGCTCACTTCCCGTGCATCTGGGACCCCCTATTTCTCCTGGAGCCAGTTGGATGATGGTCTGCTGTAAGGTTCGGCCGTAGGACGAGCTCCCACTTGCTCCAGTCCTCTGGACACTTCTCAGGCCTACTCTCTTTAGTAGACTGGATCTGCAGGGGCTCCACACTCCCCTCTCCTTAAATCCAGCTCATCCTTGGGCTGCAAGAGAACAGAAAAAACAAGTGGTTTAAAGACATGCAAATATTTTTGTAATGCTGTATAACAAGAGCAATAACAAGAAAGCTTTTCATCCCTTTAATGGGAGGTACGTTTACTGTAATGTTGCACATATAAAAGTAGAAAATCATGCATAAATAACTATTTACAATCCCGCCAAGTGCAGTGCAAACCCTATCCGGGTATGCATTACACTGTCCTAGATGTTAAGGCCGGTTTATACGCTGAGATGTCCCAGCGATCTGACCAAAGAGCGAGATCGCTGGGACATCACTATATGATCGCTGGTGAACTGTGTGACACAGGCAGACTCACCAGCGATCAGCGACCAGAGAGAACCCTGGTAACCAGGGTAAACATCAGGTAACTAAGCTTAGCGCTGCACTTAGTTACCCGATGTTTACCCTGGTTACCAGCGTCCCAGCATGTATGTGCGGCCTTTAAACAGGCGAATATCCTGCACTTGGTGTCTCCCTTTGTCTTCGGGGGAACCCAGCACAAGTAAAACCCCAGCACATTCCCTGGGCATGGTGACAGGGTAAAAAGGGGCCAATTCTTCAGCCACGCCAGTGGGTTTTTGGTCATTGCGGTCTTATTGACATGTCGGCTCTAAAACCAAAATGGAGCACACTGGGGTGCTAACTATTTACATTAAGTCTGGGCTATACATAGTCCATAGCCACTCAGTCTTTTTCAATACACATAATCACACTAAACATAATAAACAAACATTCATACCCCAACCGGGTTAGTAATAACATTAAGAACTATGTATATGGCTGCATTAACTAAACTACCACATATTAGATATTGGCTTCTTCCACAGCCAGGGTAACACTGGCTTGTCTGCACTGTACAACGTAGCTGGCTTGTCTGCTGCTTCTACCAATGACAAAGTCTGTGTAGCCACCTCCCTGATGTTCACCACTACTACCGCGGTTCCTCCCAGCACAGTCTGTGTTGAAACATCAATGGGTCTGGGGACAGGGCTCTTTCACAGATGCTGACAGTTGCTGTAGCCTTTGGGGCTGTATGGGCATGGCTACTGGCTCAGATTCCTGGAGCTCAGCCTTATAAGCAGGTAGATTTCCCCTTACTAGATGGATATCCAGGGCATACCACGCTCGCTCTCTCCTAGGTGCTGGGTGAAGAAGTTGCAGATCGCGATGAAGGTGACCCTCCGGCAGGTAGTATTCAATGTCCCGCCGGGATACAAAAAGTTCTCTGCCGCTTCTTCGCTCCTTAACGAACCCCCAACCTCTGTCCTGGTTGAACCAGACTACTGAACCCTGAGAGATTGGGCTCGGCTCTGCTGCCTTGGATCAGTGGACCTGCTGGTCTTCTTGCAGGTTCCGCTCCTCCATGGCAAGCTATTTAGCCTGCCACTCCGCCCCCTCAGCTTCCCTCTGGGCCTCTCGCTTGGCCTGCTGCTGGCGGCAGTATTCCGTCCAACTAAGAGTCTCCACTGTGGGCCTTCCCTCGCTGGTCTCTCCCGGGAAGCCCATTAGTGAGTCTCCCAGGTCAACCCATCTGATGACCTCCCACTCCACATACACTTCCTCCATGGCCGGCTCGGGCTCTAGCAGGGCCACCCATCTGTGCTGGACTACAGACTGGTCCCACTGCAAGTTCTTACTATCCCAGCCTGGTGCTAGGGGGGATGGAGCATCTAGGGGCCCTACCAGGGTGTCATCAGTACCTCCTCGGCACCGACCTCCGCTCCTTCCTCCGGGGCTGGCAACGATGGTTGCGGCGGCATCCAACTCTGGGTCATCCTGTTTAACAGATTGTATTTCCACACCTCCACCGCCTCCACCTTTTTCTCAGTTGCTGGCCCAGGTACTCCACCTTGCTCTACAGGAATCCCAGGTCCAGGAGTGACAGCTTTCCCATGTCCCCCTCCATCTCGTCAGAGTACAACTCTTCCTCCACCAGGACATCCGGGTACTTTGCTGCCATCTTGCTCTGGTGATCACAACTCCCTTGACCTCCTTTTTCTGGGCGGTTCTTATTCTGGGTGCTGTTGGCCACACCTCTGAGTGGATCTTTCTTGCTGACTGGCACGGTCTGCTGCACAAGAGTTCCTTAGGTGTGTGGGTACGGCTTTTCGCGCTCCTCTGTGAAGTGGCCCATGAAGGGGGGCCGTACTACTCCCTCCTTGTTAGTAATGGCGCTTGTTCTTTTTACTGGGCACAGTTCAAAGTTCTTTAACACTGTTGCTAAGGCACACAAGGCACATTCTACCAGGCCGGTGGATCCTGTTTGTGACGCCAAGTTGACACGCCCCTCCAGGGCCTTAGGATATTTGGAACCAGGCTTTCTTGAGGCTTCATCACGTGGATCACAGGCATCGGGACACAGCTCTGTGACCCTGGGGGTTTCTTAAAAGTTCAGTATGGGTGGCTCACTCAGGGATAGGGATCTGGCATGGAGGGTTCATTCTAGGCAGGGATCACTGGACCTGGGGATACTTGTTAATTTTATACGTGCCGCCACCCGCTGGTTGCAGCTATAGATGGCCACCGCTGCTCGACAGTCTTCCTAGGGGCCGATGGTTGTGAGGCAGCAATGTTCTTAAGCCCTCTACGGGTAGGGCTGACCCCTAAGGTCGTCAAAGATACCTGAGTGAGTTGCTAGTTGTGTTTCTGGTGCTTTAGACACATTAAGAAAGTTCACAGACACAGTGGGCTGCAGTCTTCAGTTCTTTACTCACAGTCTTTGTGCAGCAGCCCGCTGAGCACTGGGTTCTCGGAGGTAGGGATCCAGCTACTCACTGGTAGTAGGATGGTACATAGCCAGCACCCCTTCTCTGTCCTTTCCAGGTCATCTCACACAGCGCTTGCCTCTCTCGTCCTGTCTTGCGCCTCGCCACACAAAGCTGTGAGCCAGTGACTGTGGGCTTTTCCTAGGGGTTCCCATGCAGTGTCTCCCCTTAGCCCCATGGTTGCCACCTTTTCAGCAGATGTGCTCGGTTGTCGACCGTGTCACCATGACACAGTCTCTGGGTTGCTAGCTGAGCCTGGTCTTCTTCAGTAGTCTTTTGGCCTTAGGCTGGCTTCACATCACAGTTTTGTTCCTGTTTGTGGGGTCCTGTCTTTTGCAGGACCACTCGGGCAGGAACGGACAGGCCCGGACTGGTAAATCCGGATGCCATTTCTGTATCCGGATCCGTGATTTTGTGGTATCACAGAAAGAGCAGGGGGGAGATGTGCCAAGCAAGTGGTGTCTGCATTGTTACTTTTACTCTAGCAGTGTATCTACATACACTGCTAAAGTAAAATTAAAGAAAGGAATGGTTTAAAATAAAAAAATAAATAAATGCTCACCTGTCCGCCGAGGGTCCCGCGATGCGCGGCATCCACGTCCGATGGCTAAAGGACCTTAATCAGCTGACATTGAAGGGATAGCGCAACCCGATCAACTGATGCGTCACATGACCGCAACAGCTGAGCGGGTTAAATCGCCCCCCAAAACCGATCGGCGGGCGATATAAACCACTCAGCTGATGAGGTCATGTGACGCATCAGCTGATCGAGTTGCCCCACCCCTTCTCGGACAGCTGATTAAGGTCCTTTAGCCATCTGAGGTGGATGCTGCGCATCGCGGGACCCTCAGCAGACAGGTGAGCATTTATTTTTTTATTTTTAACCATTACTTTGTTTAATTTCCCCTTAGCAGTGTACGTAGATACACTGCTAAAGTGAAATTATGGGAACAGAGCAGAATCGGATGGCCATTTATGGCCCATTCGGCACCATAGGGATATATGGGAGGCAAAAAAAGATCCTGTTCTGTCCTTTTCAAAAAGGACAGAACAGGATCCCAAAAAACGTGGTGTGAAACCAGCCTTAACGGTAGCATCTTTGAGTAGATGTACGATACCTGTATCTTCAATTATAGATATGTCTTCACATCCAGAGATTGTAAACATGAAAACATGTGAGAAGTCTATGAAGACAATACCATCCAACATAGTGTGAAGTAGGGAAATAGTTGAGAAATAATGATATACAGTAGGCTGTACTATGAGAACACAATTTATGTTCATCTTCTGTATTTGAGAAGACGATCCCAGCTGAAACCAGCAGGCAGTCTAATGAAGCACATCATCTTTTCATTTTCACAAAACAAGCTGAGAAAGTGCTGTAATTGCTCCGTTGCCTTAACAACCTTTTATGAGAATTTAGCAGACCTATTTTGTGTCACGGACATCAGCATATAATAGGTTTTAGCTAAATATATCCAGTTTTTATAGCCCATGAGAGAAACTGCATATACGAGTCACATGTTGGGTATTAATGGGACAAACAGGACTAATGAATTGGTCAGACCTCAAAAACAAAAGAGTTGATAATAGCCCTGTGTAGAGATAGTTTAACCCCTTCTTGACAAAGGCGTAATAGTACGCCCTTGGCCGCATGCCTCCCTCTGATGCGAGCTCATGCTGTTATCTAATCAGCTGAATTGTGAAGCTAACAGCACCGATCGGATCACTGATAACCCTTTGAATCTCTGACAGTGCAATCCAAAGCACTGCATCGGGGATCATTCTGTTCCTTGCAGACATTGGAGGCCTTGTGATGTAATCACGGGACCTCCATTGCTTACCTTGCCAGCCCTGGGTCCATTGAGGACCCCGGATGCTGTCATGGATCACTTCCTGTGGATGCCCGGGAAGTGCCGGCATCCACAAAAAATGATAATTTCTCCTGTTCATAGTTGTCAGCAGCACGTCTGTGAACAGGAGAAGCAATTGGAGTGTGCAGTGCTGAGGCTCCTTAGGGGACAGTGTAAAATAAAGAAAAAGTAAAAAAAAGTTTTTAAAAGTATAAAAAAAACATAAAAGATCAAATCACCCCCCTTTTGCCCCAATGAAAATAAAACTATTTAAAAAAAAATACACATATTTGGTGTTGATACATTCAGAAATTCCCGATCTATCAAAATATAAAACAATTAATCTGATCTGTAAACTGCATAATGGAAGAAATAGTCCAAATGCCAAAATTCCGTTTTTTTGGTTGCTGCAACATTGCAATAAAATGTAATAACAGGCGATCAAAACATCGAATCTACCCAAATTATTAGAAATGTCAGGTCAAATCACAAAAAATAAGCAGTCACACAGCCAAACAATGAGAATGCTACGGGTCACAGAAAATTGCTCCAAAAGTGCAAATCTTTATCTTTAAAAACTTCTGAATTTTTTTTCTCCACTTAGATAACAGTAAAAGTATACATGTTTAGTATCTATCAACTTGTACTGACCCGAGGCATCATAACGACATATCAGTTTTACCATTTAGTGAATATGGTGAATAAAAAAAACAAAAAACAAATGTGTAAAGGCACTTTTTTTTTTGCAAATTTTACCGCACTTGGGCTAGGGTCACACTTAAATACAGAATTGCGTTCACTGCATCCAGATCCGGATGCGGTGAACGCAATTGTCTTCTGACATCCAGCAATCCGGGAACCGGATTGCTGAAGCCGCAATCCGGTAGCCAGATTGCTCAGGATATGTAATCCTGAGCAATCCGGTTACCGGATAGTTTCCCCATTCCTGCTGCCGCCGGGATGAGCAAATTGTTCTGTGTTTTGTAAACTGTTAATTTGCTAATTGAATGTTCCTATAATGTCTCTAGGGGGTGCCCACTGCCCCTAAAGACCTTACACCCTCACATTTAATGCTATCATCACCTCTGTACAGCAGCTGCCTCCTGACAGCTGCTGTACAGTTTTTTTAATGAAAGCGCCGGGCTCCTCAGAGCGGCGCACCTAGTATTGCTATTGCTATAGTATGTGCGCCGCTGTCTGAGGTCCTGAAGCCTTATACAGTAGATCTATGGGCAGCGCTGCTTGAAGTAGTTATTTTGCACACTTGGTGAATTTAGGTTTTCTATTTTAATATATCAATTATATGTTTATGGAGATATTAATATTGGTGGTTCTAAATACAAATATTATAAAGAGAAGCCTAGCCTGGGTGTAGTCTTGAAAGGTCTATGGGAGCCTTCATTAAATATTCATAGTTTCGTATCTATGAACTAAAAACATTCCGATTCCATTACATGATCACATATTCTGTCAGGACCATCAGAAGTGCATGATGTGATTACTGTCAAACTTGTAGTAAATCTGTATACTAATAATCATCCCAGCCTCTCTGTATTAACAGGATACATGGCAGAACACAAATGACCTTGTTTTCTTCTAGCCATATGCTCTGAAAGCTATAAGCCCTCCAGGGACGATTCCCTGAAATCTTACAGCAGCAAACCATTAAAAAATATTTATCTAGAAAATTATGCTGCATTTAAAAAAAAAAAAAAACTCAACACAATGAGAACAATCAAGCCCTTTTTTATCCAGTGTTATCCTAATGAATTATTAAATCAGCAGTGGCCTGTAAACTCATATCCTTCTGATTGTAACATTTTTCCCAGAATAATGTGAGCAGGGAAACATTCTTGTCATACATTTATTAATTTATAAAAAGTTCTCTGCCTTTAGCAAATAACTATTAAATATTTAAGAAAGTCCATTTTAAGTTTGTGAATACTTTACTACATTCGGAGAGCAGGAAAAATAATCAGCTAAATGGAGTCTCAGCCTTAAGTAGCTTTATTCCCTGGTTAGGTGCCTTCTTCACCTGTTTAGTAAAGTGTACTGTTGTGATGTGTTACCATTCCTTTGCAGACTTTTGTATCTCTATGGTACCAGGTAAAGGTATATATTTAGTGGGATTCCACAGCTTTTTTTCACTTGCCCCTTACTTCTTTCAACCACATACAGATACAAATACAGAAAATTAAATAACATTTGTAAAAAGCAAATCAAGGCAGCAAAGATTGAGACAGAGAGACTCATTGCCAGAGAAAGTAAAAATAATCCCAAAATATATTTTAACTACATAAATAGTAAGAAACTAAAAAATGATTGTGTCGGCCCCTTAAAAAATAGTCTGGGTGAAATGGTGGATGAGGATGAGGAAAAAGCCAATACGCTAAATGACTTTTTTTCAACAGTATTTACACAAGAAAATCCCATGACAGACAACATGATCAGTGATAACAAAAAGTCTCAATTAAATGTCACCTGCTTAACCCAGCAGAAAGTACGGCATTGTCTAAAAATCACTAAAATTGACAAATCCCGGACCCCAGATGGGATACACCCCAGAGTTCTGCAGGAATTAAGTACTGTCAATGATAGACCATTATTTTTGATATTTAAAGTTTCCATAATAACAGGGTCTGTACCACAGGACTAGCGTATAGCGAATGTGGTGCCAATATTCAAAAAGGGGACTAAAACTGAACTTGGAAATTATAGGCCAGTAAGCTTAACCTCTACTGTGGGTAAAATTCTAGAGGATTTTCTAAGAGATGCTATACTTTAGTATCTGAAGAAAAATAACCTCATGACCCATTATCAACATGGTTTTACGAGGGACCGTTCCTGTCAAACTAATCTGATAAGCTTCTATGAAGAAGTAAGTTCTGGACCAAAGACCAAAGAAATGCAGTGGATGTGGTGTATATGGACTTTTCAAAAGCTTTTGATACGGTGCCACACAAAAGGTTGATACATAAAATGAGAGCAATGGGGATAGGGGAAAATATGTGTAAGTGGGTTAAGAACTGGCTTAGTGATAGGAAACAACGGGTGGTCATTAATGGAACACACTCAGAATGGGTCACAGTTAATAGTGGGGTACCACAGGGGTCAGTGTTGGGCCCGCTTCTTTTTAATATATTTATTAATGACCTTGTAGGGGGCATACAGAGTAGAATCTCAATATTTGCAGATGACGCTAAACTCTGCAGGGTAATCAATACAGAGGAGGACAATTTTATATTACAGTAGGATTTATGTAAACTAGAGGCTTGGGCTGATAAATGGCAAATGAGCTTTAATGGGGAAAAATGTAAAGTCATGCATTTGGGCAGAGGAAACAAAAGGTATAATTATGTACTTAACTGTAAAACACTGGGCAAAACTATCACTGAAAAAGACCTGGGTGTATGGGCAGATGACATACTCACATTTAGTGGCCAGTGTCAGGCAGCTGCTGCAAAGGCAAATAAATAATGGGATGCATTAAAAGAGGCATAGATGCTCATGAGGAGAACATAATTTTACCTCTATACAAGTCACTAGTGCAACCACACTTAGAATACTGTGTACAATTCTGGTCTCTGGTGTATAAGAAACACATGGCTGAACTAGAGCGGGTCCAGAGAAGAGCGACCAAGGTTATTAGAGGACTGAGGGGTCTGCAATACCAAGACAGGTTATTAAGCTTGGGGTTATTTAGCTTGGAAAAACGAAGACTTAGGGGTGATCTTATAATAATGTATAAATATATGAGGGGACAGTACAGAAACCTTTCTAATGATCTTTTTACTCTTAGGCCTGAGACTGGGACAAGGGGGCATCCTCTACGTCTGGAGGAAAGAAGGTTTAATCATAATAACAGATGTGGATTCTTTACTGTAAGAGCAGTGAGACTATGGAACTCTCTGCCACATGATGTTGACTATGGAACTCTCTGCCAATGAGTGAGTCACCACTAACATTTAAGAAGGGCCTGGATGCCTTTCTTGAAAACTATAATATTACCAGTTATATATACTAGATTCTTTGATAGGGCGTTGATCCAGGAAACTGGTCTGATTGCCATATCTGGAGTCAGGAAGGAATTTTTTACCCAATGTGGAGCTTAGTGTTCCCAAATGGGGTTTTTTTTTGCCTTCCTCTGGATCAACATGTTAGGCTATGGGTTGAACTAGATGGACTTAAGTCTTCCTTCAACCTTAAAAACTATGTTACTATGTTACTATGTTACATATTTATAATCAACTAAATAAAGGATGGATTTGCTTGTCTTACAATGCAAATAGGATATTGATTAAAAACTGAAAAATATTTATCCATTTGCAAAGTTTGTTCGTTTTATTTTTAGATGCATTTAATCAACGTAAAAAAAATAATTAGTGCCAAAAAATGTACATACTCTTTGTGATGGCGTTTAACCTCTTTTCAACACATGACATACTTGGTATATCATGTGCCGACTCCCTTCTTCTGATGTGAGCTCATATTATCTATCACACATCTCAGCTGATACCATCAGGAGGGATATCTTGCTAGTCCTGTGTTCAGACTTCTAAACGAGGCTCCACAGACTTTATTTGCATATTCATAATTCCCAGGGGGCAATGCGCCTAGGAATTCACTGTGTTGAACGCTTTAGCCGGCCGGCTACCTGCAGTGTTTTCTTTGACTGGTCTCTCTGAGATCAGTGATTGCTTCGTATTGTGGTGAACCGGTCCATTCTCTCCCCTTTTCTCAATATGGATTTTCTGCTCATTTACAAGCTTTCCATTTTAGAGATTCACACTAATTTATTCACTGTAAATTAAAGTTTTGTTAAAAATTCAGCAAACTTGAATTTCAAAATATCCGCTGATCTGTACACATTGCATATGCAGGCATGAAACACATCGACATAGAAAACACATATATTTTGTATAAAGGTACACATTACACACTTGGCATATAACCTTGTAATTTCTACCAAAGAATGGAAAAAAAAAACACCATGTGTGAACAAAGCCTAAAAAAGAGAGAAGCAATATTCTGCAATGGTTGTAATGTAATCTTTTTACTATTGGAAATATTTGTATTGTTTAGACTACCTGAAAAATACTTTAGTTTTTACCTCCTGATATTCATAGCCATGAAAGCCATAACTATTTCATCTTTTATAAAGCTTTGCAATATGAGGTCCAGTTGTTTGCAAGATCAGTGGTAGTTATTTTGGTGCCATTTTACCATACACATACAGTATGTGTATTTAAATTGTAGAAGCCTACCCATTCACTTTTTTTTCCTAAGGGTGCTTTCACATTGTGTTTTTTTCCTGTCTGTGGGGTCTCCACATTTTGCAGGACCCCATGAACAGGAAAGGACAGCATTGGATGTGGCCTCCTGGTGCCATTTCTGTGTCCGGGTCTGTGATTTTCACGGACCTGGACACAGAAGGGCACTTTCACTTTCACAATGTATAATATACATTGCGGACGTGAAGTAAGGGTTAAAAATAAAACAAAACATAGTCACCTCTCCGGCGCAGGTCCCCACGATGTTTGGCATCTCCCGGCGCTTGTGGAGCTGGGAATCAGCTGACCGGGAAGGCGCGGAGCAACCCGGTCAGCTGACTCTGTCACATGACCGCATAGGTTTAAATCTCCCGCCCACCAAAACCAATCGGCGGGAGATTCAAACCGATCAGCTGTGCAGTCATATGACCGGGTCAACTGACTGGGTTGCTCCGCCCCTTCCCGGTCAGCTGATCCCAGCTTCGGAAGCGCCAGGAGATGCCAAACATCGCAGGGACCTGCGCCGGAGAGGTGACTATCTTTTTTTTTTTTAACCCTTTCTTCACTTCACTTCCGCAATGTATATTATACATTTCGGAAGTGAAATTACACTGGTACAGTGCAGTTTTAATGTACTGAGCATGCTCAGTACACTAAAATAGGGTCCAAGAAACGTTCAGCTGTTTTCTCGGACCCGTGCTCCATGGACCCCCATGTTAAAGGCCGCGGATCGGGTCGGATTTGATTGTGTCCGATTTGGTCAGCTGTGCCCAAAATCAGAGCAGTGTCCGATTTTGGGCACAGCAAAAAATCGGACAAAATCAGATCCGACACAAATCGGATGTCATTAAGGCCCGATCTGTCGCCCATAGAGATACATGGGGGCCAAATCGCATCAGTGGCTGTCTGTTTTTCAACGGACAGCCACGGATGGCAGAAAAACGCAATGTGAAAGCACCCTAACAGCTCATGCCGGAGTATTAGAATTTTGGTCTGAACATGGACTGCTAATGCAGGGACTGATGAGTTGTCTTTTGACCTGAGCGTGATAGCTTCATAGAAATGTAAGGAGTTGTCATGCTCAAGTCTGGAGAGCCAGTACATGCATTTTTAGTCCTTGTTCAGACCGATTAGTCTTCTTTTTGTTCCCATAGGAAAGTCAAACATTGGGTTATCCCCATCGTCCTGTCTTCACCGGGAGATAATGAACACACTATGGCTTGTGTAGTTACACAAGATGTGTACAGTGATTACTATGAGCTTGCATGTGCTGAAGTATTCGCACATGTCCATGTGGCGCCCCACCATGTAGGTGCCACAATAGGGGTACTACACCCAGAAAAGCGGTGTAGTCACCCCACTGCAATTGGAACTATGGTCAGTTGGTGGAACCCTAGAGCTAACACCCACACACTAGAATAGTACCGGTAGGTGGGAGGGACCCCGGGAGGTGATATAGTGGCCTCTAGGGGAAAATAGTGAGTTGGAAGCAGTAGTCGGTTGGAGGAGTAGTGAGAGGGAGTCAGGCAGCCAGCCTGAAGGAATGAGGAGGGCCTCCTGAGGGGCCCAGAGAGGCTAAAGAACAGATTCCAGAGAAAGAAAGAGAAAGAAGATAACTCAGTCGCGAGTTCACTCTAAGAGGGGGATTGAGTAACAGAATAGTTTGCCCCAAAGGAAGCAACTGGGTACTGGGGCCTGCAACTGTGAGTTCCTACACGGCTCACAGAGAATCTGATGAACGGGGATATTACAGATAAAGCCCTGACTCCCAAAGAGCCCAAAAGAGGGGAATCAGTTCTGCAGTCGGATCCTGCGAAGGACAGTAAAAAGTTCACCCGACGGGTACAAGGGAGAGGAGACTAAGAGACGTAGCAGGAGGTCAGATTACCTTTAAGATTCAGACTTAGTAAAAGTACCCGGTGAAGTGGAGTCCCAACTCTGCTGCATCCTTTCCCATATAAACTGTTTTCTTTCACCATCGCTGTCCCGGCGGTCCAGTCCCGCCTGTGGGGGACTAATCCATCCAAGCCGCAATACCATCGACCACCGGAGGACTGTTGCGGCGCTGGTGAGCATCACCAGACACTGCAGGTGGTGTCACGACGACAAACTTTGTACATAATCCCTGTAAATAGCCCCCCCTTATTTGATTGACTACCAGGGCCACAGCCTCGGACAGCCACCCGTGACATCCCAGACCCGAAACCGCCTGAGAGCTGAGTACCCGAGCCCAAGTAATCCACTTTACAGGGCTCCCTATCCCATGGCCCCCCTGCAGCAGCAAATTTAGTATGTCTGCCCTTGGTAAGCAGAATTTACTGAATCTTTATGCACATCGGCAGAGAGCTTTCATCACCTGCACAGAACATGATAGTGTCGGAAGAGATCACAGGGGTAACTGGTGTGACCATCTTTACTTTTAAAGATGGCAGCAAAGCCATGATCCAGTATCTCCACTGATGATTTTTGGACAGTATGGTGACTAAAAATGCTTAGGTCAAAAAACAACACTTTTTGATGTCTAAGTTGCCCACTTATAATATTATTATTATTATATCTGATAAATTCTGCATCAGTAGATAGGATCGTGGTTGTATAAACCATTGTATATACCCATCCTAATTGGCCGTATCCCTCATTTTGATATTTGATGGGAATATGGAAAGATCTTCCAACTTTAGCAAACAACAATATGGGAAATGCAAATAAGGGTACCGTTACATGTCGCAACATTGCATGCAATTTCACTTGCGATTTGCTAGTTGCAGTGAAATTATGGACACATTTCAAGTGAAATTGCATGCAATGTTGTGACGTGTAACGGTACCCTAAGGGCATAGCAGAATGGACGGGAAACAGCCACAAGGTCCTACTATCACATTTAGTTAATGGTGTATAAGTGTCAACCAACACCAGAGGTTGAATATACTGTACATGAGAACAGACTTTTCTAATCATAAAAAACACTTTTGTGTAAAATTTCTTTTTATTATTTTTAAAAGATAGGAGAAAAAAGAGACATAAAGAATGTATAACTCAATTAGATGAAGTAGAAAGGAAAGGCAAAAATCCTTTACCACCAGTAGAAAAATATTTCCAATTTCATGTGTAGGACATAGCAAAAACTACTGAGGGGTCCTGAGAGACCGTCCGTATGAACTAGAACACATTAAGCTTTTAAACTAACCTGTTCCTCAAAGTTATTTCACGCACAAAATGCTATCCAGTTCATATAACTATTCACAGAGAGAGGCATCTCTGCAGGTCACTGGTGTCTAGGGATCGCCATCATCGTTACTGTCAAGAAATTCTTCATGTTACTTCATGTGAGCTAAAGAAGAAAATAATACCGAACCAGCTACTCACTGAACGAAAGTCAAACCCCGCTACAATAGAATATTGAGCATTTTATGAATTTAATATTTCATTTTTTTTTAAATTGTAGGTATTACCTAACATGTGTAGCAGTACGCTGTGGGTCTGTGTCCAGAGACTGACATATTTTGTTCAAAAAGTCATCCTGAACCATGGTGTCCAGCAGGCAGACATAATAAACCTCTACCTGAGAGTGCGCACAGAGTGATGGACAGGTTCAATCAAAAGTCTGAGCCCACACTCCACTCTGTGCATACACTCATAGACTTTCTATTGTCCCCATACACCCCTCTGAATATGCTCAGGCAGAAGTGCAGTCCTTGAGCCCACTGATCATCATGCTGCAAAAGTGATTTTTTGAACTATCAGTGGTGGTCTGAGAACTCAGACCCCACTGATCTACTAAATATATTTAAGTAGTGCTTGTCTGCAAAAAAAATATGATGTTAACCCGTTAAGGGCAGAACTAAATATGTCATAATTACCTGCCAATCATCTGTATTAAAATGTGAAATATTTTCAATGAAATCTCTACCTCTGTTTCACATACTAGTGCATCTCAATGAATTATAATATCATCAAAAGGTTCATTTATTTCACTAATTCAATACAAAAAGTGAAATGCATATACGGTATTATATAGAGTCATTACAGAGTGATCTATTTCAAATGTTTATTTTTGTTAATGTTGATGATTATGGCTTACAGACAATGAAAATCCAAAGGTCATTATTTAAGAAAATTAAAGTAGGGAGGATGAAGGGTTAAAACTGTGCTGACATATTCCACGAGACATCAAAGCATGAATATAATATTGATTTATTAGTCAACGTGTTTCGGGGCTCCCAGAGATGCCTGAAACATGGCGATATGATAATGATATTCTAATTCATTGAGATGCACTAGTAGTATGTAGCTTTATAATCTATCATAATTGTAATGTATTTTAATTAAAGAAAAAGTCATCAGATTTTAAAGAGGACCTGTCACTCTCCTGATGCTATGCTAACTGAATGCAGTACTGAATGCAGCGTGTCAGCTGCATTCAGGGAAGGGGTCCCCCATGTCTCTAGCCCCCTGTAAGCTGTTAAAAATGGTCAAAACCGGATCCGGTTCCGCAGCCATAGGCTGCAATAGAAAAACAGGATTGCACTTAATGCAATCCGGTTACCACATCCGGTTTTGCGGCCTGCGGTAAAAATCATGCAGGCTGCATTTTTCGAAGCGGTTGAAAAACCGGGTCTGTTTTTTTTATAATGGGCGCCTTGTGGAACCGGATCTGGTTTATTGTGCCACAATTTTTTCTCATTGAAGATCTGGATCCATTACTGGATCCAGATCTGCAATGTGATTCCAAATGTGAAGACACAGGGTAATACCAGATCCAGTAATGGATCCGGTTACCGGATTATGCCTTCCAAATGTGACCCCAGCCTATGTACTATTTTTTCAGGATTTAGTATTCTTGTGAATCACTAACCTAATATTTTGTTGTGTAACCACAGTTTTTTTAGATTTGCTTTACATCTATTTTGCATAGAGTCAACCAACTTCTGGAACCTGTCAACTGTTATTCAGGCCCAAGATGCTTTGACTACATCCCACAATTTATTTGCCTTTGTTGGCTTTGCATCAGAAACAACATTTTTTATGTCACCCTACAAGTGTTTTATAGGATTAAGATTCGGGCTTGGGCTAGCCACTCTCTAACGTCAATTATATTGGACTGGAACTATGATGTTGCCCATTTACTGGTGTGTTTAGGGCCATTGTCTTACTGAAACACCCATTTCAAGAGCATTTCCCCTTCAGCGAAAGGTAACATGACCTCTTCAAGTATTTTGATATATACTAGCTTGTCCATGATCCCTGGTAAGCAGTAATTAGGCCCAGCACTATAGTAAGAAAAACATAATCACATAATCATCTCATGATGCTTCACCATGCTTCACTGTCTTGAGAGGGTACTGTGGCTTAAATTCAGAGTTTGGGGTTGTCTGAGAACTGTCTGCAGCCCATGGACCCAAAAAAAAAATTTACTTTCATCAGTCCACAAAATGTTTCTCCATTTCCCTTTAGGTCAGCCGATCTGTTGATTTGCAAATTGTATCCACTTCAGTACATGTCTGTTTTTTGCTTCTCTCTACCTGAATTAGTCATTGTCAACATTCTCAATTCTGTGGTAAAACCTGTATTCAGTAAAGACTTTCCTATTACTGAGATAGGAAATGGCAGGTGTTACTGATAAGATTCTATGATGATGGGAGGAGGGAGGAGCTAGAGGCAGAGGGAGAACCAAGCTGCAAAGCTCTGCCCCTACCCCTCAACCTTCTACAACATACAATCTCATCAGTAATAACTATCATCTCCGATCTAAGTAATGGGAAAGTCTTCATTGAATACAGATTTTATCTCACAATTGTCAATTTTGATAATGACTGATCAATTCTGGCAGATAAATAAGCAAATTTGTCTGATATGAAATATTACAAAGTTTCTTATTTTCATGTGTACTATTGATTTATGAATTAAAAATTAAACTGTTAGGCTAATTTCAGACGGAGCGCTTATGCACTGGTGCTTGTTGATCTGCTTTTGATGCATTTCTGCACCAAAAATGGATCTTCTTTTTGCAAAAAAAAGCATCACAAATGCATCATCCATTTGTGTTGCTTTTTTGCTTTGTTTTTGGGGGACGCAGACAGACAGACACACACACACACAGAGACACACACGCTTTTTTACACTCCCCGCAATCCCACAGGGAGCCCTGGTAATGTCTTCCTTCCGGGCACCGGCAGCACTTATGGGTAGTAGGTACGGTACTTCCAGGACCTGTGCACCATGTGACTCATGCACAGGTGCACAGGTCCTGGAAGTATCGTACCGACTACCTACAGGTCCTGCCATTGCATGGCAGGAAGACATCATCATGGAATCGCCGGGGAGGGTAAGTAATTGGATGTTAGTGGTGACGAAAGCGCACAAGAAAAACGCAGCTCTAATTAACATGCTCATTATTTTCTGGATGCGCTTTCTACACCACTAATGCAGCAATCAAAAACTCTGACGTCTGCACAACTAATTGAAAATCCCATTCAGTTTGCAGGCAGGTGTTTTGACTGATCCGTTTTTGGTGCAATTTTCAAAAAACATAGCACCAAAATCTGAAACGTCCAGTGTGAACATAGCCTTACACTTCTAAGTTGTACTTTTATAGCGCTCTTTGAACTCCTTTTTTCTCCCGTTTAAAATATTTCAGTGAGCAATGATGCTTAGGCGGCCGTCACACGCTACAATATCGTGAGTGATATTGTAAGCGATCACGTGCACGCGCGATCGCTCACAATATCGCTCACATCGCTGGTGAGCTGTCACACAGACAGACTCACCAGCGATGTTGGCCAGCGAGATCGCTGGTAACTATGGTACACATCAGGTTACTAGGCGCCGCGCGGCGCTTAGTAACCCGACGTTTACCATAGATACCATCTCCCAGCATAGGCTGTGCCGCTGGGAGATCGTTCATCGTGATGTCACACACCACTAGTGATGGGCGAATCCTAAATTACTCGGAATCGCTTGACTCTAGCGAGTCCGAGCACAGGACTCGCTACTCGTTGCGAGTCTAGCGAGTCCAATGTTAATGAATGAGGAAGCGAGTAATAGCGAGTAGTGTGAGATTTACAAATCGCAGATGTGTCTCGGAAGCTTCAGCCTGAAGCAATCCTAGTTTTGTCATTTATTTGCATTGGACTTGTTTACTTTGCAACTGTAATCGCTGGGAAACTCGCACAGATAAGAGTCCTGTCTTCTCTGTGTGCTGGCTGCCAGCTCCAGGGTCCTAGAGCCTGCCTTCTGCCTGATGTAGCAGTGCTGAGATTGTTCTCAGTCTGCTCATTCCCTGTGTACAGACATGAATGTCTGTGCACAGAGATGATGTAGCAGAGCTGAGATTGTTCTCAGTCTGCTCATTCCCTGTGCATATACATCTATATCTATGCACAGGGGATGTAGCAGAGAGGACATCGCGTTTTGGACTGCGTCGGACGGAAGAGGATTTTTTTAATTAAAGATGGAGTCTCTAATGGCTTTTTTTTTTTATTTCTAATAAAAAAATTTCTCTGTGTTGTTTTTTTTAAAACAATTTAATAGAAATTCATGGCGGTCATGTCTAATATTGGCGTGACCGCCATAAATTTCGGGCTTAGGGCCAGCTGATAATACAAAGCTGGCCCTAACCTCTATTACCCAGCGTGCCACCGCCACCAGGGCCGCTGGAAGAGCGGGGTTCAGTGCCAGAGGATGGCGCTTCAATGAACGCGCCATCTTCTGGGGCGGCTGCGGGCTGCAATTTGCAGCGGGGGGTGCCCAGAAAGCTTGGGCATCCCTGCGCTGCGGATTCCAGCCCCCAGCTGCTTAGCTGTACTTGGCTAGACATAGAAATTGCGCGGATCCCCACACATTTTTTTGACTCCGACTCCGAGACGACTCCGGCTCCGAGACGACTCCGACTCCGACTCCGACTCGACACCGAGACGACTCCGACTCCGAGACGACTCCGACTCCGAGACGACTCCGACTCCGAGACGACTCCGACTCAGAGACGACTCCGACTCCGAGACGATTCCGACTCCGAGACGACTCCGACTCCGAGACGACTCCGACTCTGACTCCGACTCGACTCCGAGACGACTCCGACTCAGAGACGACTCCGACTCGACTCCGAGACGACTCCGACTCCGAGACGACTCCGACTCCGAGACGACTCCGACTCCGACTCCGAGACGACTCCGACTCGACTCCGAGACGACTCCGACTCCGAGACGACTCCGACTCCGAGACGACTCCGACTCCGACTCCGAGACGACTCCGACTCCGAGATGACTCCGACTCCGAGACGACTCCGACTCCGAGACGACTCCGACTCTGACTCGACTCCGAGACGACTCCGACTCCGAGACGACTCCGAGGCGACTCCGACTCTGAGTCGACTCCAACTCTGAGACTCTGACTCTGACTCTGAGACTCTGACTCTGAGACTCTGACTCTGAAATTCATTAAATAATAAAAAAAAATGTGTGGGGCTCCGCGCAATTTCTATGTCTAGCCAGGTACAGCTAAGCAGCTGGGGGCTGGAATCCGCAGCGCAGGGATGCCCAAGCTTTCTGGGCACCCCCCGCTGCAAATTGCAGCCCGCAGCCGCCCCAGAAGATGGCGCGTTCATTGAAGCGCCATCCTCTGGCGCTGAACCCCGCTCTTCCAGCGGCCCTGGTGGCAGTGGCACGCTGGGTAATAAAGGGGTTAATACCAGCTTTGTTATACAAGCTGGTATTAAGCCCGAGATTCTTAATGTCAGGCCACGTTTGACCCAGCCACTAAGAATCTCCAATAAAGGGTTAAAAAAACACAACACAAAGAAAATTTTTTATTAGAAATAAAAAAAAAAGCCATTAGTGACTCCATCTTTAATTAAAAAAATCCTCTTCTGTCCGACGTAGTCCAAAACGCGATGTCCTCTCTGCTACATCCCCTGTGCATAAATATAGATGTCTATGCACAGGGAATGAGCAGACTGAGAACAATCTCAGCACTGCTACATCATGTCTGTGAGCAGGCAGGTTCTAGGACCCTGGAGCTGCACAGAGAAGACAGCTGGACTCAGCTCGCAATGTAACAGCAGTTACTTTGCGAGTTTCCCTGCTATCACTGGCACAGTAGCCAGTGATTACTCGCACGAGTCTAATGCAAACAATGGCAATCCTAGTTTTGTCAGCGTTTCTGACAAAACTAGGATTGATATTGATTTGCATTGGACTCGTGCGAGTAATCACTGGGAAACTCGCAGAGTACCGAGTCCTGCGAGTCCCTTACTACTCGCCGAGTAACGAGTCCTAGCGAGTAGATTCGCCCATCCCTACACACCACGATAAAGCAAATTGAACAAGCGTTTATCGCTTGATATGAGCTCCGGCTCTCATATCTGCGATGTCACGATCAAGCGATTTTACATTGTAAAATCGCTTGATCGCACGTAACGATGCACAAACGATATCGCTTAAGCGATCAAAAAGCAGATCGCTTAAACGATATCGTTCACAAAATTGAACCGTGTGATGGCCGCCTTATATGTATTTTAAACATGACAATCTGGCACTAGTTAGAATTTCAGAATTACAAGAAAGCTATAAAACTAGTCTTGTATGTGTTCATATTGTAGGATTGTTTCTCTCATCAATTTTAATATTCATTTGTTTTTACATAGATTACATAGCCAAAGGAAAAATATAAGCTTCTGTAGTGTAAAGCACTGCACCAACACATTGTCTAGGACAATCTAGACCTTACACGCCAGATAGCATGTATCACTGACTGGGTAATTTACATGAAAGGAGCACAAGCTGAGAAAATAGTTAGTTTGCTAACACAATTTGAATTCATTACCAGCAGAACTAAAGCTTGTGCTACAGTTAATAATGTATAGAAATATACTGTATGCTCATTCTTGAAGGGATTCTTAATAGTAGATGCTTTGATAAGCAGACATTAACATAATTGGGAAACCGTAAATTTAGTCTATGGGGGAAACCTATCACTGCAATTATGCCAGTTTTCTGTCAAGGCAGCCTGCAATTTTAATTTGTATAAAAGGAGTTAGTCATCCTATGCGCCATTTTTCACTCATATACAACCCAATATTATTCAGTAAAATGCAAGTATTCTCTAACAGTCATGCATTGTGTCACTGACTACTGTAAATAGTAGACTACATCTGTGCATTCTCCTGTTAGGGCTTGTTCAGACTTACATATAATATGGACATGTGATGTCCAAATGAAAATCAAACAGAAACCTGACCGATGTAATTCAATAGAATCGTTAAGATTACAGCTTCTCCACACTGACCGAGTGTTGATACATACTCTATTCTGTAAAACAATAAACTGATGCCATATGGATCATCTGTGCAGCATCTGATTTTAAAGAATATATTGCCATTATTTTCCTAGGAAACTGTATTTAATCATTTTCATTTTAAAATATTGATGTAGAAACATGGATGTCACATGGATGTGAAAACATGGATGTCACACAGATGGCAGGATGACAATTACTGATGAGTAAGCATGCTCACCACTGCTTGATCAGATTTGGATTAGCGGCAAATAGGCAGGGTTTATTGCTTTACAGTCCTTCTATAGGTTGAATGCTGCTGCAATCTAACAACAAAAGTCCTTTTCAGGGCTACATACTGTCCTTTATTCTAGTAAAACCACTGTGACCTGCATTCAGTGTAGAGAAAGCTGGTTGAACAGGGATAGTTTAGGGTTAGATCTAAAGGGTTGAGAATGCGCAAATAGGGTCTTATCTTTTTTAGACAGATGTATGATGTGAATATTGGTATTGCTCACCTGATGTGGTTGTGTAGCACACAACCAGCGTAATCGCTCAGAAAAAACAGCTGCTGCAGGGACTGTACTTCCACAGGATGCGGTGCTCAAATCACAAGGTTATTCGGTCGAAGTACCTTTATGTCCGCGCTGCTGTCAGACCGGTATACCAATGACACTGGACGTCTAGGCATTGGAGATATAGATTTATTTCCTTACTTCCAACGCGTTTCGGAGCCATGTGCCGAGCTCCTTCCTCAGGGAACATGTTCAGATGTTCCCTGAGGAAGGAGCTCGGCACGTGGATCCGAAACGCGTTGGAAATAAGGAAATAAATCTATATCTCCAATACCTAGACGTCCAGTGTCATTGGTATACCGGTCTGACAGCAGCGTGGACATAAAGGTACTTCGTCCGAATAACCTTGTGAGTTTAGGGTTAGAGACATTTAGGGTGCCTTCACACTAGCAGTCCCCTCCGCAGCGTTCTGCGGAGGGGAACCGCCATGTGAGCGCAGCCATCGCCAGTCCCTATGTTTATAATGGGGACACATGGTGCTGAGCTTGACTGCGCATGACCGTGCGCTCCCATTCATTTCCGTGAGTGATTTGTACGTAGGCGGATGCCTGTGCACAAATCACACACTCTCGTCCCCACCAGGAATGCAACATGTCGCGTCCCTGGTGCGGACAAGAGTGTGTGATTTGCGCGCAGGCATCTGCCTATGTACAAATCACTCAAGGAAATGAATGGGAGCACACGGTCATGCGCAGTTAAACGCAGCACCGTGTGTCCCCATTATAAAGATAGGGACTTGCAGTGGCTGCGCTCACATGGCGGTTACCCTCCGCAGAACGCTGCGGAGGGGAACGCCAATGTGAAGCCAGCCTTAGACAGGATTTATTGCCTTACGGTATGGTCCTTCTATAAGCATACTGATACTGCAACCTAATAACAAAAGTCCTTACAGGGCTAAATACTGTCCTTTATGCTAGTAAAACTGCGGTTACTTGCATTCAGTGTAGAGATAGCTGGTGGAGGAGGGATAGTTTTGGGTTAGAGGCATATAGACAGGGTTTATTGACTTATGGTCCTTCTATAAGTATACTGACGCTGCAACCTAATAACAAAAGTCCTTTTCTTTATTCTAGTAAAACTGTCGTTACCTGCATTCAGTATAGGGATAGGGATAGATGATGGAGGTGGAATAGTTTTGGATTACAGGCATATACACAGGGTTTATAGCCTTTCAGTCCTTATATGTATACACTGTCACTGCAACCTAATAACAAAAGTAATTTCAGGCCTAATGACAGTCTCTTATAAGAGTAAAACCACTTTTACCAGCATTGATAGCTGGTGAAGGAACAATAGTTTGGTATTAGATGCAAATAAATCATTTATACGTCTGAAAGATTTCTTAGGTATGGAGAAGTTACAATTTAATGTAGAAAAATAACCCATCAGCCTCCAAGGCTGAGGTTAAAGAACAGGATGCTGCACCACCTAACTCTTAAAAGCACATTAAGATAAGTTGGACGGACTGTCTGATACTGATTTGTACCAAGGATAAATTAATCTTTAGGGTACCTTTACACACGGCTACATTTGTAGCTTGTCACCAGGTAACTTACTGGTTGCAGTGAAATCATGGATACATGGTTCTATCTTGGTGCTATGTACAAATGGAATCATGTCTCCATGATTTCACTGCAACCAGTAAGTTACCTGGTGACAAGCTACAAATGTAGCCGTGTGTAAAGGTACCCTTAGACTTGGATACTCTAAAGTGTGCATATTGTTGTTGGGGTGGAGATAACTTGTGAATGTTTTAATAATCAGTAGGATGCAGTGGTATGAATCTCTACTACCTGATCAGAGGACGATATACGGACCCTGCTAGTCCTGTGTCCCTCACCTTAGTATAGGTCAATCCATGTATCCATTTTAGTACAGGATAAGCCTCCGGTGAGTGGGGACACCAGCAAAAATTAGGGTGCAATCAAAGTCCGCTGGTAGGTAGGGAAAGAATGTTATAAGGCCCTTGTTGGTAGGATAAAACCATTGCTGGTATTCTATCTGATTTTTGATTCTGTTTTATATGTTGAGTTTGGGTAGAATCACATTGGTTTTGAGCTGTGTTTGTATTGCTGTCTAAATAAAGCTCTGTAAATTATCTACACTTTGAAGTTATTTTTCTAAATTTGATTAGATGCATATAGACAGGGTTTATTGCCTTACTCAATTTTTACAGACTTACAATAAAACATAAATTAAAAAAAAAAAAAATACAAAAGCAAAGATAATATGGATTAATGTTAGGAAACATTCCTTCCTGTATGATAACTTGTATATAATGCAAAATTAAAAAGAGAAAAAAAACTGTCTCCTCCGCCCCTTAATAGCCGGGCCATCTCTTACCGTATTTTCCCATCGCCTATTACTATAGTAGATGACATAGTTGAGGCAGATATTAAACTACATCTACTGGTAGTCACCAGTAAATGTAAGTATAACATTTTGCTAACTTACCTGGGCTTGTGGTGTGTGTGACATGGTCAAACACATCCTGATTCATTTATGAAGGAGGGACTCTGAAATACACAAAGCCTATGTGGACAATGCAAGAACTTAGAAAGACGAGGCCAAAGGCCAAAAATTAGAAGGACGAGGGACTCCAATAAACTCTGTAATAGGCATACAAGAGGGCCTCATGCACTTTCTGTTCAAATGGAAATTGTTATGTAGTGGGACACCTAGACTCATAAAACCTATGCACTAAGCACAAGGGCTGCCAACAATTAAAAGGAGGGACTGCAATACACCCTATCAGACATGAACAGGAGGGCCTCAGAAATTGTTTTTCTTATTTTTAAGGAGTGGGACTCCTAGACTGGAAAAGCCTATGCACTGAATGCAAGGGCTAAAAAACATTTACTCCTGGGGGGTATACAGTACATCTATATTTGTAAGAGAATTGTAGAGGTATGCCTCGTATATATTCTGAAAAAAATATGAAGGCGGGCATCATATACAGCCTGGAAAAATTTAGAGTGAGGGTCACATGATGACCCTTTAAAAGTTATGAGTGAGAGACGCCTGTTTATTCTCTTAAAATTTGATGCAAGGGCTACCTGATGAGTTTCTAAACATTTAGAGTGAGGGCGGCATGATGATCTTTAAAATGTTTGGGGAAATCTTTGTTTACCCTCTTAAAATCTGAAACGAGAGCCCCTGATGAACCTCTAAAAATTTGAAGCGAGGGTAGCCTGATGACGCTCTAACATTTTGGAGCGAGGGTGGTCCTGTGACCCTCTAAAATTGTAGAGTGAGGACTGCCTCTTTAACTTCTTAAAATTTGATTTGAAGCAAGGCTTCACCTAAAGATCCTCCAAAACTTTGGAGTGAGTGAGGCCTGATGATGACACTCTTAAATTTGAAAGTGAGGGCTCCTTGATGACCCTCTAAAAATTTGGAGTCAGAGCTGCCTGATGACCCTTTAAATATTTGGAGCAAGGGTGGTTTAATGAACCTCTAAACATTTGAAGCGAGGGCAACCTGATAATGCTCTACAACAGGGGTGGGGAACTCCAGTCCTCGAGGGCCGCAAACAGTGCATGTTTTCAGGATTTCCTTAGTATTGCACAGGTGATAACATAATCACTTGCACTGGTGATGATTCCAATCCCTGTGCAATACTAAAGAAATCGTGAAAACCTGAACTGTTTGCGGCCCTCGAGGACTGGAGTTCCCCACCCCTGCTCTACAATTTGGAGCAAGGGCCATCTGTTTTCTCTCTTGAAAATTGGAGCAAGGGTCGCCTGATGATCTGCTAAATGGCTGGAGTAAGGTTGGCCTGATGACCCTCTAAGAATTTAAAGCAAGGGCTGCCTGTTTACCATCTCAATAATCAAATGAATAATTAAATGCTAATTAATACATTACATAATGAATACTCTATGAGTATAGACACAAGTCAATATAATAGACAAAGCTATTTCAAAGATAAATAAATAAATGCATAATATATGTCCAATGTGTCTGCTAGAAAGTACAGATGATAAGGGGAAATCAAAACAAAATTAAATGTGATTATACAATATGATAAAAGAAACTAAGAAAAAAGAAAAAATAAGGAAAAAATATGAAACAAAAAAAATTGAAAACTAATGAAAAAATATAAAAAGTAAGTTGGAGAAAAAAGAAAAGAAAGAAAAAAGGAAAAAAGAAAAACATAAGAAAAAATGACACTACTAGAAGATGAAAATAATGTAAGGCATGTAAAAATGAATTAATTAAATGAATGGATGAAAGAAAAGATGGCTTACCCAAAATAGGATATATGTAGAATGTAAACAGTCAGATGTATGGCTCGAAGAATAAATGTAAGGCTCCACTAATATAACAAGATAACGAGAAAAATAAGTACAAAAGAAAAAAATATAAACAGCAAATAAATTAAGAATGTGACATAATGCTTACCACATAGAAGAGTGGATCAAGTATGGGCATGGAATGGGAAGAATTCCTGGAGGGAGGGCGCAGTAAAATAGGGATGAAGAGGGCCTTAAAATGCAAGTTCTGCACCCCCATACAGTCACAAGCCATGCTACAGGACTGGCAGAACCAGTAGCTCCGACTCCGTACATGTGTTGCACCCAGGCTTTGGGGTACTTGGGTGTCAGGCTGCAAAAGTTAACGCTCCTGATGTCACGGGGAGTGGTGGCCGTGCCTGACCCCGTGTCCTGGGCCTATCTTCTAAAACAGGGGTAATATTTACAAGGGAGTATATACAGTTTGTCGTGACTCCACCTGTAGTTTCTGGTGAGGAGTCACCAGCGGCGCCACAGTCCGCCGGAGGTTGTTGGTAATGCGGCTAGTGTGGTAAAGTCCTCTACAGGTAGGACTGGACTTCCGGGGCAGCATTCCTGTATAGAGGCAAGTTCATGCAAAGAAGATGCAACAGAGACCAATTCACTTTTCTCCGGGTACTTTACTGTCATATGCAATGGTCGCATACAAAATCACAGTTCAGCACTCCTGATGGTATGAGGACAGGTAGCCTAACGGGTGGCTGCAGGCAGATCCTAGGTGGTATGGTGGAACCCTCAGTGTGTGCCTTCGTGCTCTGCCCCATCTGTTCCTTCCTTCTTTCCAGTTAAATTGTGAAGCCTGACGACTTGAAATCTGTCCGACCTCCTTCTTTCTCTCACCCTTGCTCCCGTCGGATAACCCTCTGCTGGCTGGCCGCTCGTTCCTTTGGTGGTGCCTGGTACCCTCTTTTGGTCTGCTCAGGTGCCTGGGAGAATTAAAGACTCCACGGGACTCCAGATTCTCTGTGGTCCTAAAGTATCCCACAGGTGCGGGTTCCGGTACCCGGTAAGCTGTCTGGGATAAACTTCCTCAAGTTCCTCACTCCCTTAGGCTGTCTGAACCTGGAAAAGCTTTCTTTCTTAAGCCCTTTCTTCTTCCTCCATCTCCAACTCCCCCTAGAGGTGGTTTTATTTCCCTCTCGGGTAACCTCCGACTGTGTGAACTAGTGTGGGAGTGCTGATTATGGGTCCCACCCACCATCCTAGAGTCCACCTGCAGCTGGAGTATCTGCACCTCTTTTACGGGTGCAGCACCCCTCTGTGACGCCTGCTTGGCGGGGCGCCACACAAGCACCCAGAATATAACTTGCCACATGTGAAGGAAGCTATTGTGAAAGGAACCTCCTGCACAAGGGTAATAACCCAAACTGCTGGGATGCAGCTGTGAGACTCTGTCCTAGAAATGAGGTTCTCCATCTGTTCTTTAAACACTGGGGGGGCCTTCCAGCAGACAGAAGGGGAAGTCGAGCTAGGCTAACAGACATTTCTGGGGTCACCTTTGAGCTATCAAAACGTGTTCCAGCAGCATCCTATCACTAATCTCACACTCCCTTTGTCTCCTAAAAGCATCCTGTGAAAATGCATAAAAACGTTTTAATACTTACTCATTAGTGATTATAATTAGTAGGGGCTATATTCTTTAGCTCTTAGGGCGTGTTGTTTTGCAGGCTCCAGGATCCACCCTCTCTCTGTCTGTGTTGCTTTGCTTGTGCAGGCTTTGCTTTCCCCCTCTCTGTCACTCACAGAATGCAAATCATTAGTCCTGCCTTCAGCTCCACATCACAGCAGGAGCTGCACAAAGAGAGGCTGTATCATTCAGGCTGCAAAGCAACACGCCCTAAGGGCTAAAGAATATAGCCCCTGCTAATTATAATCCCTAATGAGTAAGTATTGAAACATTTTTATCCACTTTCACTGGATGCTTTTAGTAGACAAAAGGAGTGTGAGATTAGTGATAATATGCTGCAGGGACATGTTTTGGTAGCTTAGGAGGCGTTTTGGAGGCGACAGGATCCCTTTAAGTGTCTCTACCTCACCACTACTTTGGGGATGATCGGGAGTGTGCTAGGCCTGTGTAATTCCATTATGTCTCCTGTGAAATGTGTACCTCTGTCACTTTCTATTACTTCTGGAACCCCATATCTGCCAACCACCTCTGATAATATTTTCTAACCGTACTTTTAGATGCAGCTACAGTTCCTGGTCAGGCTTCTGGCCAATCTGAGAATAAATCAATATCCACAAGGGCATACTCATATGTATCTACTTTGGGTAGCTGTACATTGTCCACCTGCAGTCTCTGAAACAGATATAGTGGTTTAGGAGTGTGTTTCTTAAAAGAATCCCCCAGGATTAAGTCTTGCACATGTTAGACAACCTTGAACAAACTTTGAAATGAGGGTTTGGATTCCATGGGGCAAACCAATGTTTGAGAACTAAGGAGTACATTGTTCCATTTGATAGGTGTGTTGGGCCATGTGCCGGATTGGCCAGCATTGGATAAAGACTCCTAAGAAGACAAGTCCTGCCATTCATTTGTCAGAGTCCTCCTTTGATTAAGGCTCCTGCCTCCATTCATAATCTGAGCCTGTAGAAAGATCACTTTGCTATGGTTGATGGGCTCTCATGAATTGTCTATATTTATGCACTGTTGGGGTACAAAATTCCAGAGGATGAGGGATGCTCAAGAGGAATCTTGAAAACAATTTGTTGAGGAACATACGGGAACAGAGTAGAGAAATAGTTCTTGTAACTACCAGAGATTATCTGTGGAAAAATATTAATAGATTTCAGTGGAAATGTATGGAGCATACAGATTATGGACAGCATTACAGGTCAATGTTAGAAATTAAAATTTCTGTTGGGGACTTAGTAGCCAACAAAGGGATTGACAAAGAGGTGGAGGAGTAATGAGGTGGCAAGAGGTGGTCAGGACATGTATGTGTGTTTTGAGGACACGGCAGATTTAAGGGTTACCCTGTGGCAGCAGACTTATGATACAAGGGACAGTATGATGTGATTTATAGCGGTAGATCAATTGGATAGTGGGATTCAGAGGGCTAGAGGAAATATGATCAGTTCTATTTCATCCACATTCATCTTTAAGAAGTGTGATGAGAAGAAAGAAGATATAGCCAATAGATACTCTGGGATTATGGACAGTAAAGACCTGACATTTGGGCCAGAAGGGTAGACGTGGGTGTCAACACCATACAGGTGGTACTGCGAGCCATGGGACTCTATCAGTTGTCTCAGGCCAAAGTTGTAGAAGAATTGGGGGTTTCAGAGCCTTGAGGGACAACAAAGAGAGGATGGGATGATGAGTAAATCTATTCTGGAAAAAGAAGTATGTCTGTCAACATGTATATTCCCTGGATGAAGTATTTAGGGAGCGAAAAGTGCCATATAATTCTTCCCCTTCCAACCATTTATCCAGTGTCAAAAATTGATGTCTGATTTTTGAGGCTGAGTTCAGTCTCCCATTTGGTAACACATTAAAGTTGCTTCTTACAATTTTCATCATGTTGTTTAAGAAAGAGATATGCCCCTTTCTTCGGGCATTCACGTTAACCAAAGTATATTCTACATCATTGATTTGACAATGTCATGAGGGATTTGGTCGTGTTCTGCTAAACACCTCTCTTGTCACCGATACCCAATCTACTTATATAATCCGCAGTTGGGAATTCGGGCGTTGTCGCCGAATCCCAACATGCTTTGCGGGACTGCGAGTGATGACGCGCAGCGTCATCACGAGTCGCAGACCCGCACTACTGTAAAAAAAAAAAAAAAAAATTAATGCTCACCTCTCCCCGAGCCCCCGCCGTCTCCTGCTGTCTTCCTCCAAGCTTCCGGTGGCTGCCGCTGGCTCCGAGTGTCTGCAGAGCTCTTCTACTGCAGTCAAGGACCTGTGGTGATGTCACAGTCACGTGACACCAGGTTACTCCATGGTAACCTGGTGTCACGTGACTGTGACATCACCGCAGGTCCTGAACTGCACTAGAACAGCTCTGCAGACACTGGGAGCCTGCGGCAGCCACCGGAAGCTTGGAGGAAGACGGCAGAAGACGGCGGGGGCTCGGGGAGAGGTGAGCATTAACTTTTTTTATTTTTTTAACCCCTGCCTTCCTGTTTGGAGACCTTTTACTGTACTGAGCATGCTCAGTACAGTAAATGTCTCCTCCAGCCTCACAGCCTTCCCATCCTCACTGCCTCCTCCAGCCTCAGTCTCCTCCAGCCTCACAGTCTCCTCCAGCCTCACAGCCTCCCCATCCTCACAGCCTCCTACAACCTCCTCCAGCCTCACAGCCTCCCCATCCTCACAGCCTCCTACAGCCTCACACCCTCCTCCAGCCTCACAGCCTCCCCATCCTCACAGCCTCCTCCAGCCTCACATCCTCCTCCAGCCTCACAGCCTCCTCCAGCCTCACAGCCTCCCCATCCTCACAGCCTCCTCCAGCCTCACACCCTCCTCCAGCCTCACAGCCTCCTCCAGCCTCACACCCTCCTCCAGCCTCACAGCCTCCTCCAGCCTCACAGTCTCCTCCAGCCTCACATCCTCCTCCAGCCTCACAGCCTCCACATCCTCACAGCCTCCTCCAACCTCACAGCCTCCTCCAGCCTCACAGCCTCCCCATCCTCACAGCCTCCTACAGCCTCACAGCCTCCTCCAGCCTCACAGCCTCCCCCAGCCTCACAGCCTCCTTCAGCCTCTCACCCTCCTCCATCCTCAGCCGCACTACCTGACACCGCTGCCATCCTGCCAACCGTCGGTCCCGCTCCATCGCCACCTCCCTCGCGCCCTCCGCGAGGTCCATGCTGCCCGGATGCTGCCGGAGCCTTCCGCCCCTCGCCACTCTCTCACCGCTGGGCTCTCAATGTCGCCATGCTGGTGGAGTAGCGGTCTACGGGCTGTGGCCGGGTGCCGGGAGCCAGGGACGTCGTCCTGTGGCCGGCAACAGCCAATGGGAGTGAGCGGACCGTGTCAGCCTGCAAAGCCTGACACGCCCCGCTCACTCCCATTGCCTGCCCCTGCAAGCGGATTGGGCGCTGTGTTGTACACACAGGACGCCCATCCCATTGCCCAGGACTTGGCGTCCTAGACCAATCGGATGACCGTCCTGTCTTTACCACACACCGCCCAATCCACTCCTTCCGCTCAGGTCACATGTGTGACCTGAGGGCAAGAACTGATCCCTCTCTGCATCACCCAACCCGCCGCAGAAGACAATGCCGTGTGACTGGGGCTGCGATCAGCCCCAGCACGCAGCCACGTCCTGCCGCCGAGCGGTGATGTCACCCCTCCAGCCGCATCTCTCCTCACCCCTCCAGCCAGACCTCTCCTCACCCCTTCATCTGGACCTCTCCTCACCACTCCAGCCTCTGCTCTCCTCACTCCTCCAGCCTCTGCTCCCCTCACTCCTCCAGCCTCCCGCCACATCATACTCTGCTATCCACAGAGCCCCCTCTATACTCTGACACCCACAGAGCCGCCTGTATACTCTCCTACCCACACAGCCGCCTGTATACTCTGCTACCCACAGAGCTGCCTAGATACTCTGCTACCCACAGAGCCGCCTCTATACTCTGCTACCCACAGAGCCGCCTGTATACTCTCCTACCCACAGACCCGCCTGTATTCTCTGCTACCCACAGAGCCGTTTCTATATTCTGCTACCCACACAGCCGCCTCTATACTCTGCTACCCACAGAGCCTTCTCTATACTCTGCTACACACAGAGCCGCCTGTATAATCTGCTAACCACAAACCCGCCTGTATACTCTGCTACCCACAGAGCCGCCTGTATACTTTTCTACCCAGAGAGCCGCCTGTATAATCTGCTACCCTCAGAGCAGTCTGTATACTCTGCTACCCACAGACCCGCCTGTATAGTCTGCTACCCACAGAGCCCCATGTATACTCTGCCAGCCACTCGCCCGCCTGTATACACACAATTCATTTCACCGCGCTCCCGATGCAATTGCATCGGGCCTTTTTACTAGTTATGTATATAAAATAAACACACAAAAGTCGTATCTTGGAGTAAAACGGCCCCAGCACTTTTATTAATATTTACACCAACCTGGGGCGCCTACCACAAGGGTGACCCCACACATATAACTACCAACTGTTAATAGATCTAGTTCAGAGGCAAACCCCCCTTTTAGTTGTCTTCTGGCTGCACAATCCACAGCTCAGGGAAAAGGGGTATTAACCCCCCCATGGTTAATACCCTAACCTTAGCAGGACCTACGCCTGCTAATTAACTACCCCCCATAGTGACCTACACACCTTACCAAGCTCCCTGGCCATTGCCCAAACCGGCCCAGGGATAGAGGTATTAACACCTCCCGGTTAATACCCCTAACCTTAGCGGGACCTACGCCCGCTAATTCCCAACCCCCCTGGCCGTTGCCTCCAGCCCAGTGATAGGGGTATTGTTACCACCCTGGGTTCTGCCGCCCGTGCCCCCCGACCTGCTGCCCTTACTCCTTCAGCTCCTATTGCCTCTGTCCAGCCTCCGTGTTCCCGGGTGTCGTCCGTCCGCCGACGGCTCAGGCAGCCGCCGCCCGCGGGTCGGTTGGGTAGCAACTTCCGTACCGTATGCCCCCGGGTACGCGCACTTGTTCCCAGCCGCAGGGGTCCAGCACTCTCTGCCTGAGCAACACTGCTCCTCTCACTTCCGGTACCACTGCTTGTGCACATGGAACTGTCTCCTAATCAGTTTCTGCTGGAGAGTGCAGGGAGCTTGCTCCTCCCCTCAGCCAATCACCAGGTCTCTGGGTCCTTCCAATCAGGACTGCCCTGTTCTGATATAAACCTCCTGTTGCCAATCAGTCGGGGCCAGGGCAACCTTCTCCTTAGTGAAGCTGCCACTACTGGTCTGTCAGGTCGCTCCTTTTTTGGTCTGTTACCTGATCGCTCTGTGTTACCTCCCCCAGATCTCGTTCCTGCCGGTTCCTGGCTGATCACCGTGTTCCTGGATGGTCTCCTGATTCCCTCCAAGCTGATCGCTGGTTCTCGCCCGGCTCCGGATCCCCCGTGGTCCTGGATCTCCCTGTGTTCCTGGATCTCTCCGTGTTCCTGGATCTCTCCGTGTTCCTGGATCTCTCCGTGTTCCTGGATCTCTCCGTGTTCCTGGATCTCTCCGTGTTCCTGGATCTCTCCGTGTTCCTGGATCTCTCCGGTGTTCCTGGTTCCCCGTGTTCCTGGTGCTCTGTATTCACGGTTCTCGTTTCGTATTGTATTCCCGGGTGCTGTTTCATTACCACGTCGCCTGGGGTCGGTTGAACACTTGTGTCCGTAGCATTGGCCCCTTCGAGGCTGATCCCGGCGGTATCCCTGTATAGGGGTCAAGCGCTCCGGGGTCTCCCTCGCTGGGCTCCCGGTGTTGCGACCTTGTGGCCCTCTCCAGGGGCGTGTGGTTCTGTGTTATAGTTCTGTTTAATAAACCCGTTGACTCTACGGTACGTGTCTGCCTCTCTATCACCCGGTATCAGCATCCGCTTTACGCGGTCCAGTGGGTCCACGTGTGAGTCCGTCAGTAGGACGTGACAGATTTTGCCCTGGCCATGGACCCCGCTGATGCCAGGTTTGATGCCCAAAGAGAGCTGGTCGCACTCCGCCAGAGTTACGACCGGGTTGTGGCGATTATCCAGTCGTTAGAGGCCCGAGCGTCCTCTTCTTCCTGCACCCCCAGCAGCCGGAGAAGGACTCCCCGCCTGGCACCCACATTCTTGGGGGTGCCCTCTACTGTTGATTCTGCTCTCTCCTTCCAGGTGCTGGGTCTCCGCCAGGAGAGGGACCGGAAGCGTGGGGTACAGACTCGGATGGTTTCCCCTATGGCCTCTCTGGATGACCGGTTTGCCAGCCTTGAGCCGGTCGGTGCCCCTGATGACGTCCTGCCAGTCGGTGCCCCTGATGACGTCCTGCCTGTCGATGTCCCATCGTGTCTTGTTCCTGGACAGGCTCCTCCTCCGTGTTCCTGGGGAGTCTCCAGCCTTGATCCGGTGGGTGTCCCTGATGGCGTCCGGCCGCCTGCCGGTGTCCCTGATGGCGCCCTCCCTGCCCGCCTGCCGGTGTCCCTGATGGCGTCCTGCCGCCTGCCGGTGTCCCTGATGGCGTCCTGCCGCCTGCCGGTGTCCCTGATGGCGTCCTGCCGCCTGCCGGTGTCCCTGATGGCGTCCTGCCGCCTGCCGGTGTCCCTGATGGCGTCCTGCCGCCTGCCGGTGTCCCTGATGGCGTCCTGCCGCCTGCCGGTGTCCCTGATGGCGTCCTGCCGCCTGCCGGTGTCCCTGATGGCGTCCTGCCGCCTGCCGGTGTCCCTGATGGCGTCCTGCCGCCTGCCGGTGTCCCTGATGGCGTCCTGCCGCCTGCCGGTGTCCCTGATGGCGTCCTGCCGCCTGCCGGTGTCCCTGATGGCGTCCTGCCGCCTGCCGGTGTCCCTGATGGCGTCCTGCCGCCTGCCGGTGTCCCTGATGGCGTCCTGCCGCCTGCCGGTGTCCCTGATGGCGTCCTGCCGGTGTCCCTGATGGCGTCCTGCCGCCTGCCGGTGGTCCCTGATGGCGTCCTGCCGGTGTCCCTGATGGCGTCCTGGCCGGTGTCCCTGATGGCGTCCTGCCGGTGTCCCTGATGGCGTCCTGCCGGTGTCCCTGATGGCGTCCTGCCGGTGTCCCTGATGGCGTCCTGCCGGTGTCCCTGATGGCGTCCTGCCGGTGTCCCTGATGGCGTCTCCTGCCGGCGTCCTGCCGGTGTCCCTGATGGCGTCCTGCCGGTGTCCCTGATGGCGTCCTGCCGCCTGCCGGTGTCCCTGATGGCGTCCTGCCGCTGCGTGTCCCTGATGGCGTCCTGCCGGTGTCCCTGATGGCGTCCTCGCCTGCCGGTGTCCCTGATGGCGTCCTGCCGGTCCTGCCTGCCGTGTCCCTGATGGCGTCCTGCCGCCTGCCGGTTGTCCCCTGATGGCGTCCTGCCGCCTGCCGGTGTCCCTGATGGCGTCCTGCCGCCTGCCGGTGTCCCTGATGGCGTCCTGCCGCCTGCCGGTGTCCCTGATGGCGTCCTGCCGCCTGCCGGTGTCCCTGATGGCGTCCTGCGCCGTGCCGTGTCTGCCCTGTCCTGATGGCGTCCTGCCGCCTGTCGGTGTCCCCGATGACGTCCTGCCTGCCGGTGCCCCCGATGACGTCCTGTTCCTCCTGTGCTTGTCACATGATGCCAAAACAACCGCCCTCGGGTCCCTTCTGCTCTTGGGACTGGGGAGGTGGATGCCGATGCCCCGAGCCCCCTGCGCGAGTTCATGGCCGGTCTCCGTCCAGGGGGGGGGCGTAGAGGGGGGGGGGTACTGTTACCACCCTGGGTTCTGCCGCCCGTGCCCCCCGACCTGCTGCCCTTACTCCTTCAGCTCCTATTGCCTCTGTCCAGCCTCCGTGTTCCCGGGTGTCCGTCCGCCGACGGCTCAGGCAGCCGCTGCCCGCGGTTCGGTTGGGTAGCAACTTCCGTACCGTATGCCCCCGGGTACGCGCACTTGTTCCCAGCCGCATGGGTCCAGCACCCTCTGCCTGAGCAACACTGCTCCTCTCACTTCCGGTACCACTGCTTGTGCACATGGAACTGTCTCCTAATCAGTTTCTGCTGGAGAGTGCAGGGAGCTTGCTCCTCCCCTCAGCCAATCACCAGGTCTCTGGGTCCTTCCAATCAGGACTGCCCTGTTCTGATATAAACCTCCTGTTGCCAATCAGTCGGGGCCAGGGCAACCTTCTCCTTAGTGAAGCTGCCACTACTGGTCTGTCAGGTCGCTCCTTTTTTGGTCTGTTACCTGATCGCTCTGTGTTACCTCCCCCAGATCTCGTTCCTGCCGGTTCCTGGCTGATCACCGTGTTCCTGGATGGTCTCCTGATTCCCTCCAAGCTGATCGCTGGTTCTCGCCCGGCTCCGGATTCTCCGTGGTCCTGGATTCTCTGTGTTCCTGGATCTCCCTGTGTTCCTGGATCTCCCTGTGTTCCTGGATCTCTCCGTGTTCCTGGATCTCTCCTGTGTTCCTGGTTCCCCGTGTTCCTGGTGCTCTGTATTCAAGGTTCTCGTTTCGTATTGTATTCCCGGGTGCTGTTTCATTACCACGTCGCCTGGGGTCGGTTGAACACTTGTGTCCGTAGCATTGGCCCCTTCGAGGCTGATCCCGGCGGTATCCCTGTATAGGGGTCAAGCGCTCCGGGGTCTCCCTCGCTGGGCTCCCGGTGTTGCGACCTTGTGGCCCTCTCCAGGGGCGTGTGGTTCTGTGTTATAGTTCTGTTTAATAAACCCGTTGACTCTACGGTACGTGTCTGCCTCTCTATCACCCGGTATCAGCATCCGCTTTACGCGGTCCAGTGGGTCCACGTGTGAGTCCGTCAGTAGGACGTGACAGGTAATAATGCCCCACAGTTAATACCCCTAACTTTAGCGGAACCTACGCCCGCTAATTCAAAACCTCCCTGGCCGTCGCCAAACCGGCCCAAGGATTGAGATATTAACAACCCCGATTAATATCTCCATAACCTTGGCAGGAGCTATGCCTGCTAATTAACTTGCTGTACCAGAAGCCACCATTCACCAATAGTGACTTTCACCGAAGGACATGAGCAATTATCCCGCCTCTGAACCAGATCTATCCACCGCTGTGACAAATACATCGTGTCCATATATTCACCTTTTATGTTACTTTCACTCCATTTTTTTTTTTTTTTTTTTTTTTTTTGTAAAGGCACCTTTTCTGTATTTATTCCATTGTATTTTTATTATTATTGTATACATTTTTTTTTTACATATGTATATTCCAGTTATTATTTCACTGTTCTTTTTTTTTTTTTTTTTTATACAATATATGTCTTCTTACAACACAGAAATGATCAATTACCAAACCAATGGGGCGGGGGGTGGGCTGTTGGTTCCACAGCACAAGAGAAGGTACCTCCCTGTAAGGGTGTATACCTTTCTCTGTCCTGTATTCATGCATCCCATGCTATTTACTGTATTGTAATGTAACCTGTCTCCCTCCCCCACCTGTGCTCATGGTGTAACAAACTTGTCCATCCCCCATGTACTACTTCTGGTGGCAGATTGTGTCATTGTTCCTCTCAGCAGGAGGTGACTCCAATAAATAATCCTGTAAGAGACAGAATGGATCCAGAAGGTTTCTTGAATCTTCTCCATAGACATCTCCATGTAGCCACATACTCAAATGTGGGTGTGAACCCTTCCCCCCTCTAGGGGTGGACCCACAGGCACAGGACAATACATTCATGTTATGGGATCAGTTAGTTAGATGGATGCAGAGGTGGAAGAAGCTGAGATTTTAGCTGAGGCAAGATCTTGATAATCACAGATCCAGACACAGAATGAGCTGTGCGAGGTAATTTCAATTCCTCAATGTATATATACATTACAGAAGTGAAATTTAAGTGAAAGCAAGTGTTAAAAATAAAAAAAATCGATTCACACCTGTCCTGCGATCCCCTGATGTGCGGCATCTATCTCCGGATGCTGAAAGGACCTGGCTGGGTGGGGCTACCCGCTCAGCATCATTGGTCACATGACCGGTTACCACGGTAAGCAGTCATGTGACTGTGACGTCATGCCAGGTCCTGTACATCCGGAGATGCCACACATCGGGGGATCGCTGGACAGGTGATAATCAATTTTTTTTATTCTTAAAACTTGCTTTCACTTAAATTTCACTTCCGTGAGATTAGATGGCTAGGAGCGATTTTAATGTACTGAGCATGCTCAGTACACTAAAATTGGGTCCGAGAAACCATCCGATGTTTCTCGGACCTGTGCTCCATAGGCCCCCATGTTATGGGCCACGGATCATGTCGGATCCGATTCGGTCCGATTTGATCCACTGTGCCCAAACTCGGAGCAGTCTACAATTTTGGGTACAGCAAAAAAATGGGACCGAATCGGATCCTACAAAATCGGATTGCAATTAGGCCTAATCCGATCTGATTCCCATAGTGATACATGGGGGCCAAATCGGATCCGTGGCTGTCCGTTTTACAATGAACAGCCACGGATGGTAAAAATACGCAGTGTGAAACCAGTTTAAGAGACAATGGAGCCCTGAGTTTCTAGAGTCTTCTGACTGGAGCAAACCATTCAATAGTAGGTGTGAACCCCCCCTATGCATGGGCTGATCCCAAGAGCCCAGACAATACATTCATGTTTTGGGATCAGTCAGTTCAGTGTGTGATGAGGTCGAAGTAGCTGGGGTCTTGGCTGAGGCAAGACCCTGGTGACTGAAGGGACAGGGTCGAGCGGCTGCAGCCAGGTCCTGTTGCCAGTATGGACTGATGGACGCTGCCATGGAGGATTACATTGTGCCCCTTTTCGGCTGGATTCAATGAACTTTTTTTCTGGACTACCGTATTTCTTCCATTTATTTGGCATCAGGATTGCCGGGTGACGCCCCCGGAACTACTCCTTGGTTGTGGACGTCTTACAGACTCTCCAAAATTCTCTTCATGTTTGTTGTTTCAGTTTCCCGATCCCCAATATAGTTCTATTGGATTGATGGTCGGCCTGGTATCCCTTCCTCCTCTGTTGCACACCCCGTCACAGTCAGGGTTACTTCTATCTGTGCAAAATAAATCCCTGACTTTGGGTGGACCAAAGCAACCTCACCCCCTGGTTCCTTAGGTACAGGAAACTCTCGATGGCCTATCAGGGAGTGTGGCTTGATTAGTCATCATCCATTCCTGCGGTCAGGATTACTCCTATATGTGCAAACACAGTTGGGAGTCTTAGTCTGTACAGGGTCCAGCTGGGTGGAGATGTGACTACAGAGTGCATGTGATTATTTGCTATCTACGGCTCAATAATCTCTTTATTTGTGCTTTCCTTTCTCCTACAGAAATCTTGTGAAAATTTCTATCATGACTTTTCTGCATTTTAAAAGCCATGTTTAGTCCAATATGTAGATATTCAAATGCACCAGTGAATTTAGTGTCTAACCCACGGCCCCCGAACTTTAAAGTGAAGGGAGACAGCCCTGGAGCCTCTTCTTATTTTATACATTCATGCTGAAACACCGGCCAAGAGCTGGGCAGGACCTGTAGCCCAGTCCTGCTCATATTAGGACTTTTTATTCTGTGGGCAATGATCAGGTCAGTAAATGATGGTGAATTTGTGGATGGCACTGGGACTGAAAAATATACCCAGAATTAATTGGTAAGCATTGGAGGAGACAATGCTAGTCCAGGTCCGCTCCTGGCCGTCTCTCCCCAGCGCCGCTTACCTACTTTCAGGAGATGAACCTGCACATAGCGGGAGCAGAGCGAGGAGAAGCCAGCCAGAGGCAGCTTCGGACATTGGCCTCAGCCTATCATCCACAGCCACATCTTCAAGCTATATTTTCTAAAAAATATACCAGGCGGCTACTGTCAACCACAATAAAAAATACCAAGCCGCCCCCAAAGGAGCACGCCGATACCTTACAGTGAATTATGCACCAAACAATCGAATGGGCATAAATATAATCTCTTTATTTGTTATAATACTTCATATAAAAATCACTAATATTTTTTCCGATTATAAAGGCAAATTGCATCAACTTTGTACAGAATGCACAGTTTCACAGGGAATTATCAAAAATTATTATATATGTCATCAGGTTTTTATCAAATTTCATTTCATGGTACTGTCACCTTATTAAAACTGTCACCAATAAATGGCACTATCACTGTAAGAGGTGTATATATATATATATATATATATATATATATATATATATATATATATGATATAATAATACGACCTCTGTACCATCCAGTTTCGGGCTCCCTGGAGGCGCAGAATCCTGTGAGGCACAGACCCCTGGAGAGAAAGAAAGCCCGCTCCACAGCCTGGGATCGAAGGGAAGGGGAAAGACTGGAGAGAGACCCCACAGCTAAGGACGGTGGGAGGACAAAGGCCAGGCAGCCTGAGACCCATGCTGCGCGGAGGAACCCTTAGCACAGTGACTGATGGAAGGAGCCTGGTGTGCCCAAAGACAGCAACCTGGGACACTGGAGGGCTAGGCCGACACCAGAGAACCGGCTCTGATGAGGTGACTGAGAATTCTATACCCTAATCATGAGACACACCAGTGGGGAGCAGTTACTTTACGTGCTGTAGCCTAACTTACCACTACGGCAGAGGAACACAGTTGTCACAATAGGACTGGTGACCCTGACTTTAAGGGAAAATTCTTCTGGGGACCCTCATCCCTACCCGAGGAGGGCTTACCATCCACGCTGCCCCAAGTCACCGTCCCCATCAGGAATACAGCAACGGTGGTTCTATTAACCACATACCCCGGGTGGTGTCATGACAAGTCATACCCTGTAAACAACTTCTTTTTGGACTTATCCCAGGCCACGGGAACGGGTCACGACTACTGTGATACCCCAGAGAGACAGCACTGGCCCGGTTCCCAAGTACCCCATAGCCTGGGGGTGCATCATATACATTACCATATGGATCATTGCAGCGGTTATTAGCCACAGATGCTCCCACTAAGTAGCGGTGTAAGCAGTATAAAGGGATTTTGGCCAGTTAGATTACATGCCCTGAAGAAGAATTATTATTATTATTTATTTATATAGCGCCATTAGGTTCCATGGCGCTTTACATGAGGATAAGGGAGACAAGAACAAGTACACTAAATCTAGGCGATCGGGACGTACAGGTACAGGAGGGGCAGGGGCCCTGTCCACGAGGGCTCACAGTCTACGAGAAGAAGGTTACAACTTTGAAACGTGCGTAGGCGAGAGAGGTAGATGCACAGTCACAGGAGGGATCTGAATTGATTGCAAACAGGATTCTGCTCAGGTACTGTTAATCTATAAATTGTACTGGACTATTATAATGAAATAGTGCGACCATGGGAGACATAGAGGGATGATAGTAGTATATCCCCTGGTTAGACTGTAGGCACAGATAGTCCAGGAGCAGGAAATTAATGGATGGTACAGAGGTTGTATCATTATATCATATATATATATATATATATACACTTAAAGTGATAGTGCCATTTATTGGTGACTGTTTTAATAAGGTGACAGTACCATGAAATGAAATTTGATAAGAACCTGATGACATATATAATAATTTTTGATATTTCCCTGTGAAACTGTGCATTCTGTACAAAGTTGATGCAATTTGCCTTTATAATTGGACAAATATTAGTGATTTTTATATGAAGTATTTTAAGAAATAAAGAGATTATATTTATGCCTATTTGATTGTTTGGTGGATAATTCACTGTAAGGTATCAGCGTGCTCGTTTGGGGGCGGCTTGGTATTTTTTGTTGTGGTTCACTTTAATGGTATGGTAAATTTAGGACGCTTATGTGTATCAGGCGGCTACTGTGCAGGCAGTCTTTAATTCATTCTGTCTGCTGACAGGTTCCCTTTAAATCCTCCAGAACACCTCTGTTTTTGTCACTCTTATGAACACTGGAAATCATGCAGCTCGCAGTACTAAAAGATGGAAAGCTGCACATGTCACTTCTTGGAAAAACCTGGAAGTGATATGGTGCTCTAGCGCTAATCAATTTAATCCTAACCCAGTGGCGTACCACCAATGGCAGCACATCACGGGCCACTATGGGGTCCATGAGTCGCAGGGGCCCATCCCTTCCCTTCTCATCAGTCATGGGGGCCCAGTGTCAGCGCTGGCACCACCAACTCATCTTCGCACAGTCATATTCTCCCACTGCACCTGCACTGACGCTGTGATGTCCAGCACAGCAAGGGGTGATGATGTCACTACTGTCGCCGCTGTGCTGAGATATTCACAGCTGCAGGATGCTCGCATGGAGGCCAGAGCAGCGGAGTAACCAAGGAAAGGTGAGTACTAATTTATCAGTGAGTACGGTGGCCTAAGGATGCATTATATAGGGTGCATTATAATAATTGGAGGACTGTGGGGGTGCACTATAATACAAAGAGGACTCTGGGGTGCACTACAAGAATTGGAAGACTATGAAGGCTGCATTATACTGGGGGGTTATGGGGACTGCATTATAATAATTGGAGGACACTGGGGGGGCATTATAATACATGGAGGACTGTGGGGTCATTATAATAGTTGGAGGACTATGAGGAGTGCATTATAATAATTGGAGGACTATGGAGTGCACTATAATAAATACATGGAGGACTATGAGGAGTGCATTATAATAATTGGAGTAATGGGGTGCACTAAAATAATTGGAGGACTATGGGGTGCATTATGATAATTGGAGGACTGTGGGGTGCATTATAATAATTGGAGGACTATGGTGAGTGCATTATTATAATTTGAGGACTATGAGGGTGCATTATAATTGGAGGACTGTGGGGGTGCAATATAATACACAGAGGACTAAGGAGGTTGCATTATAATGGAGTGTTAAGGGGAGTGCATTATAATGATTGGAAGACTATGGGGTTGCACTATCATACATGGAGGACTATGGAGAGTACTTTATAATAATTGGGAGACTATGGGGTGCACTAAATTGGAGGACTATGGGGTGCATTGTAATGGAGGACTATGGGAGTGCATTATAATAATTGGGAGAATATGGGGTTGCACTATAATACATGGAGGACTATGGGGAGCGCACTATAATACATGGGGGACTATAGGGATTACTTTATAATAATTGGGAGACTGTGGTGTGCACTATAATAATTGGAGGACTATGGGGTACATTATAATGGAGGTCTATGGGGTGCATTATAATGGAAGAGTATGGGGGTAAATTTATAATAATTGGAGGACTATGGGGGTGCATTATGATGGAGGACTATTGGGGTGCATTATAATAATTAGAGGACTATGGGGGAGCATTATAATAATTGGAGAACTATGGAGGCTGCATTATAATAATTGGAGGACTATAGTGTGCATTATAATAATTAGAGAAATATGGGCCCATATTATAATAATTGGAGGACTATAGGGGAGCATTATACTATTTGGAGGAGTATGCTGTGTTCATTATAATATGTGGTGGGATATGAAGGAGCATTTATTCTTTATTGAAGGCTATTTGAGGGCCATAACACTGTATGCAAGCAATTATACAGTGTGAAGGATTGTGTGGGGTCCATACTACTGTGCAGAGGGTTGTGTGCGGGTCGCAGTTGGGGATCATACTGTGTTGGGGTCACTATACCTTGCCGAGGTAGATGAGGAGGGTACAGTAGGGTCATCATACTGTGCCTATGGAGGAATTCACAGTGGGGGGATCATACAGTGTTTTGGGGGGCACATTTGTTGGAATCATACTTTATGGCTGCAATGAAAGGAGAATCAAGAGGCTTCAGTAGCAACACAGGTGCAAAACACTGATGAGACAAACACTCACAACCGACCAATTCATAGATGGGGCAATGGCTCGGTATTAATATTGCACATGGATAAGACTTGTATAGGGCGTTGGTCACACGCATGAAGTGCACTGTACCCAGCTTACAGCCTATTAGTGATGCCCATACTATTAGTGCTGGGCAGCCCCCCTATTCTATCAGTGCACCCCACTACCCCTAATTTACAAGGCCAACATAGATGGAATTGTGTGCATTCTACATACAGTAAATATATACCGTTTCCCCTAAAATAAGTCGAGGGGAGGGGGGACGGGGAATTGCATGGGAATATTGGGACTTGCAAGGGGATGATGGAAAAATTAGACATCCCCTGAAAATAAGACATAGTGCATTTTTTGGAGCAAAAAGTAATATAAGAGAGTGTGTTCTTTTCTGGGAAACAGGGTATATAAACCGTGCAAAACTATATATGCAATAAATATGAGGTATTGGTCGATATTTTGGCCAAAATACACAAGCTTGCAACCCGCGCCAAGGGTCCTCATAGTCTTGTGAGTCCCGTTCTAAAATGTAAAGCCAAGCCACAGAAAAAGGAACTTGATTAAATTCTTCTCAAATTCATAACTTCAATATACAAAAAGAATATACATCATAAATTTATCGAGGATTGGTCAATATTTTGGCCAAAATACACAAGCTCGCAACCCGCGTCAAGGGTCCTCATAGTCTTGCGAGTCCCTATCCTAAATTAAAAGCAAAGTCAAAGGAATTAATATTTCTTTGGCTTTGCTTTTAATTCACCCCATTTAACTAAATATGTACAATGCTGCTACCTAAATGTTGGGATCAGGTTAAGGCTGTCAGCGCAGTAAGGCTTCTTAGGAACCCCTGGCTGACAACCTTAAACCTCAATACAGTGACAGTTTCAATAGTTTTAATGTTGTAAGACACGTCCATCATGTTCAACCTAAAGCTAATTTCTTGATCCAGAGGAAGGCGAAAAACCCATGAGGCAAATGTTAATTGCCCCATATTCCTTCCCCACTCCATGTATGCAATCAGACTAGTTCCCTGGATTAGGTCCCTAGGACACATACAGTGATATGAAAAAGTGCCACTTTCCTAGGTCTTTACCATATTTGTCTCACATACTTTAAATCTTTGGTAATCAAATAGTCGGTTCCCTGAAAAATGCCCACAGGCTACGCTAACCCAAATACTGGGCGCCAGTCGGACAGTCTGCTTGGTCGGATACTAGGCACCAGTCGGACTCTGTACATAGGTCAGACTCTGTGCACCAGTCAGACACTGTGCAAGGGTCATACACTGTTGAGGGTCATACACTGTTGAGGGTTTGACACGGTGCACCAGTGTTGGACACTGTGCACCAGTCTCGGACAATGTGCACCAGTCTCGGACACTGTGGAGAG